>CM030853.1:9015674-9065674 GCA_018105865.1 Metaphire vulgaris
AATATTAATAACATTGTCCTGGCACCAAATTAATTAGCTCCTCTAAAAACCATAGACAGTCAAGGCACGAAGCGATCTTCTTAGGTTTAACGTAAACGTATCACCTTCAAAGCTGGCTAAACTCACATTCCAAGGAATTCTAAGCAATTGCCGATAATATTTTAAAATACACCGCACCTTTTCGTATAAATTTCGTACACTTTACAACAAAATCAAGAGAATTCAACTCAATGTGGTTCGTTTTTCGACTTTTCAATATTGCGGTGCTTTGGCGCTAAACTTCGCGTAATTGAAATTGTGTAACGCCTTGATTAACATTTGAAAAGTTTGATTCACCGCTTGTCTGACCTATGATCTAGAAATAATGGAAATGCCATATTGCAAAAAGCCTTTGAAAAACGCAAAGAAATAAAAAAATGCAAAAAATAAAAAAACGTAAAAAACGCGTTTCTTGTTGTCGAATAAAAAACGTAAAAAAAGTTTGCAACATCTATGATGAAACCCGAGTAGACTCTGTTTTAAACAATTTGAACATTTCCAATTTCTCAGTTTGGTGTCACACCTCTGAGTGGTGTCACCCGGTGCGGTCCGCACCCCCGCACCCCTCTAACGACGCCACTGCAAGTGCGGATGCAGATTTTCATTGATGACTGTTTCAGCGGGCGTAAAAGAGGGAGATGAGATGACGATCGTGTGGGTCGAGAAGGCTGAGGTGTTACTAGTGTTTTAAGGTCGACAGGTGTTGATGGCTGAAGAGAGCTATATGTAAGTGTTATTATCTTATTTTGGATACGTTCAGTTATTTTAAGCCAGTGTAATGATTTAAGTCTAAGTGAAATATGGCAGAACTTTGGTGACTTAGTAACAGCGCGAGCAAGTGTATTTTTTAATTGATTGCAATAAATTGATGGAGGCTTTGGGAAGGTTATAGTAGAGGGAGTTACAGTAGTCTAATTTGAAGTGGACTATTGAGGTGGCAATTATGTAGGCAGCTTTGGTATCGAGGCAAGGACGTAGGCGGCGAAGGTCACGAATATGAACATAGCAGGCTTTTGAAAGTTGGGATATTTGTGATTCAAAGTTTAGAAAAGAATCAAAGTTGAACCCGAGTGCAGTTGGAACAGGTGTTATTGTAGTGCCAGGAGCCAAAACCAGCTTAGGATTGTCAATTTTTGTATAGCTGTTGGGGTGGGCCAACTTAAAGAAATGATTCTGTCTTACTGTAGGTGGGTTAAGAGCAAGGATAGTAGACGGCATCCATGCAGAGATTTCAATGATAGATGTGTTAAATGAAGGAGGTGAAAAGGAAAGGAGTAGCTGAGTGTCGTCGGCATAGAGTTGGTGATCTAAATTGAGGGAGTTGATTAAAGATGAAAGTGGTATGGTGTAAAGGTTGAACAGTACAGGCACTCCATAATTATAGTCCATAATCTACACTGTGAGATAAATAAATTTAAAATTTGGCTAAGACAGGACACTTGAAAAGACCGAGATTTGAGATAGGATGTAAACCAATTGTGAGCTTTTTCAAATATGCCCAACCCAGAGGGAGAGTCGCTCAAGCAAAATTTTGTGATCTATGGCATCAAATGCAGCATAGAGGTCAAGGAGACAAAGGCCAGTGAGAAGTCGGAGACCAATTGCAGTTAGGAGTCTGTCATAAATGCAGACAAGCAGGGGCGCCCACACAAGAGGGAAAGGAAGCAAATGCTTCCTAGAAAACCTAGGGGGAGAAAATTCCCCCTTGAATTTTGGTATTACGTTATAGTTATAGTTATAGTAGCATATTAATTCGATAGGCCCCTAAATGCCTGTGCAAGTAAATTACTGGTTTTACTACCGTGCCATAATCTGCAATATTGTAACTTCATATAAGCTTACCGGTGCTCAATTCAAGATCAAGTTCATTATTATAATTATTATTATCAGGCATTCATAAAATTTTATTAATATATTGTCACTTTACGTACAGTCAGAGATGGACATGGGTCCATTTTTTAGAACCCAACCCAACCCGACCCATCAAATCTCCAACCCAACCCAACCCAACCCATGCCGGCAATTGCAAGTATTCACCCAACCCAATCCAACCCACCCAAGCTTCAAGTAAACATATTCAGCAAATTTATTGCTAAACAACAATTTGTCAATTACTGCATACAAATCATTTTAAAAAATTACCTCTCATATGTCGCTGTAGGGCCTATGTTTTCCGCCATTATAATTATCATTGGCGTGCAAAGGAAGGTAGACGTCCTTCTTATAATTTGTACTTATACTATCTAAAATTCAGCTTCAAATGTTGAAAGACTAACGAATAAGGAACCCTAGAGCCATTATAGCATTTGCTTAGCAAGTTCGCACGCACTCCCACGCAGTAGCTCATAAATGTTATTGGAGTCAATAAGGGGATTAAGATGGATTTACAGTGGATGGTTCAAAGAAAGTTACTTCCTTCTTTCATCAATTTCGACTCTCGATTCCAATGCCTTGAATTATTTACTTCCACCGGTCTTATGCAACATTTACCTATAGTCATATGACGCTGCACAATATCGAGAACGCAACGGCCACAACGGCGAGAGGGGTTTTATGTATCAAAGGAGATAGACTTATGCCTTTAATGCTTTATTATATAGGAACAACTGTGTTTGGATCAATAGAACCAGGGCCTCAAGACAGTCCTGAATATAACCCCCACCCGCTAATCGCTTAACTAAGAGCCGTCATAAGCCAATATTGCCAGCGACAGTTCGGCGGCAATTTGTTACGTGAAAATGCGGAAAACGATAACCATTTTTTTAAAACCAATATATGGTATGTGCACTGTGCCAAGTGCAAATCAGCGTTTTGCAACCCAACCCAACCCAACCCACCACAACTGCCTAAATTTATGACCCAACCCAATCCAACCCAACCCAACCCAACCCAACCCATGGGTTAACCCAACCCATGTCCATCTCTGCGTACAGTCATTCTAATGATGCAAAATGCAAACTTCATGTGAAATATAAATATCTTATAACAAACCAATAGACTCACATGAAGTTTACATTCCAAATTAGACTACTGCAACTCCCTCCACTATAGCCTTCCAAAGACCTCCATCAGCAAATTACAATCCATTCAAGACTGTGAAACAGTGCAATTAGATATTGTTAATAACTTGTTTCAGTCAGCTGCCTAGTTATCCCCTTTGCAAATGATGTAGTCATAGGTGTGGTTGTTGAAGAAATCTAATTTTTAAACTAAATACTAAACAAAATAGATAATTTGCAGGTAATTTTGAATAGTTTGCCAGCGCAATTACTGCGATATCTCTCTTTAGTTTCAACTTACAACTATTAGTTACTGCTTTGAGATCTATCCTGGTGCGCCAAAGTGTGCGATGTAATAATGTCCAAAACGCACTGAAACTCGCTACTAGCATCTATTGATTTCAAAGATTTTCCGGGTTATACCCCGGACCCCAGGCTTTTTCCATGAATTTGCGGCGGGGGTGTCAATGTCCAGTGTCGAGTGTTATACTGCTAGTTTTTCGTATAATAATAATAATAATAATAATAATAATAATAATAATAATAATAATAATAATAATAATAATAATAATAATAATAATAACAATAATAATAATGTGATGTAGATAAATCCATGCCGCACCCCTGTTTAGGTGTAGGAGAGGGAATGGAGGACAGGGAAGGGGAAGCTGCTTCCACCAGCCAGGGGGGATGGGCGCCCCTGCAGACAAGGACGGTTTCTGTTGAGTAATGTTTAGTGTGAGCAGGCTGGTGAGTGTTATATAGCGAGTTATTTAAAAGGTGTTCGGCCAGTCTTGGCAGCACCGTTTTGAATTTTGATAGAAGAGAAAGATTTGCGATGGAGCGATAGTTATTAATGCATTCTCTGTCAAGACCAGGCATTTTTGGAGAGAGTGACAAAAGAGTTGTTGAACGAGGAACACAAATAACACAAGCAACCATAATATTTGTGTTTGTAGGTTACACAAAAACATTCGAATCAGTTCTACATAAGCATGCCATGCTGAGCTAGAGTTGCCCTATTCATCTATAGTATAGCTTCTCATAAACATTCAAAATAGCCGTTGGGAAAGTTGAAGTGCCGCACGAGCGATTCTTTATAATAGCACGCTAAAGCAGCAGCACTAGAGGTCACAATTGTCAATTCTAAAAGAAAAGGGTAGTCTCAAGCAGGGTGCGATTTGTGACCTGGAGCAGTGGGGGGGATATGTCGAGCTTGGGGGATGTAGTTGTTGGAAACTGTAGCAGTGGGGGGATGTAGTGGTGGGGGATGTAGCATAGGGGGATGCAGTTGGGCTGTGGGGGGGGGGGAAGATTCCCCCTTCTCCCGCAAATCGCGCCCTGGTCTCAAGGAAACTTATCTTAGTTCAAGGGTAGTGGATTTATGATACAATTTGGACGAAGATGCAGTAACAGTTTAAACAATAAATGAACTCGATAGTTATCTAGGAAAACTGAGTTACTATATCTAGAGTGTAACTATAGTGGTGTTCACATAGGCTAATGCCTCCAAAACACTAAAACTCGCGTTATTTGTTATTATTATTATTATTATTAAATGCTCGCACTATTTTATGAATTGGGCGCTGTAATAACTAAATAAAAATGTAGCGATGCCAGAAGTCATGCCGAAAATCGAATGTCGCTAGTAATATTACATCGTGGTACATATGACGCTGCAGTGGCGAAGTCATCCAAGAGAAAAAATGGATCAGATGATGCCTGATGACGTTCGATGACAAGGGGAGGGGTACAATTTTCAAATATATGATGATGTAATATATGGATGACCCCTAGAATGTAGTACTCCGTTTGTAATACTCAGAGGTATCAACCAACGGTACACAAAATGCAAACTGCAGAAAATACCAAGTCAATCCCATCTATCAGTCAGTGGGAAACGACAACGCAGACTATGAGAACTTGTTAAATCGTAAATCCGTAGAGCGTTGAGATGCATTGCACACAGCTTAGTTCAGATTTCGCTTTTGCACCGCATAGAAAAACACATCACAGTATGAAAGTTAAAAAGAGGCAAACGAACCAGAACGGGGCAAACGATCGAGGATTAGTCTTACGGTCTTACCCTGTCTTTTGGTACAAGCCATACTTGAGCAGATACTTTCTGAAAATGTTTCAAAGTATATTTTGAAACTGTTCAAAATTCGTCTTCTTCTAGATCGCGCTCAACACTTTGGCACAGGAGTCAGATACAGTACCAGTAGGACCATAATAGACAATAGACAGCATTTAGCTACACCTTTACCGTCCCATATAAGCATTGCATGTCACATGACAGTAATTAATCATGACGCTTCAGTGACGATAGAGTCCAGACACAAAATCGTTTGACTCAAGCATAGACACTAGTCACGGTCGAGCAATGATGCTTGGTTTCGTCTTAGCTTCCCCAGTCTCAAACACTACATTTGAACTAAATTCATGCATTAGCATTTGAACAATCGCCATTCCGAAAATAATTGAGATCTTATTAAATAATAATCCTCTTCGTCCGGACAAGTCACGATACACGGCAGATGTTGGAAGACGTCGTTGTCATTGACAACCAAGCTTTATAATCGACGGAGCGTTTGACGAAGGGTCTTCATTGCAGCTGACGAAGCGTCTTGATTACCTGCACTTTGTACCACTCCCATTCGCCCCAACACCAAACCCCCAGCCCTAACCCCTCCCTAACCCAACCCAACCCCGCCCTACCCCCACCGGCCCCAAATCCCCGTTCCCAAACCTGCACAACCCCTGCTCCGAAAACCCGCACAACCCACTTTCATTCTCCCAAACCTATCTTCCCTCTCCCCATCCTCTTTCCCAAAACGCCCTGGCCCCGGCCCATAACCCCACCCTCTCCCTCCCCAAACCAACCCCGCCCTACCCCCACCAAATTCCTGTTCCCAAACGCGCACTCCCTTTACCATCCCCTCTCCCAACCATCTCGGTCCCGGCCTCAATCCCACATCCCGACCCAACCCCTCCCCTCCCCAACCCAACCCCGCCCTACCACCACCGGCCTAAAACTCCCGTTCCCAAACGCGCACTCCCTCTCCCATCCCCTCTCCCAACCCTCCCCGACCCCGGTCCCAACCCCACACTCCGGCCCCACACCGACCCCGATCTCAACTCAACCCCGCCCTACCACCACCAGCTCAAACCCCCCGTTCCCAAACGCGGAGAACCACGGCTCCGAAAACCAGCACAACCCACTTTCCTCCTCTCAAACTTCCCTTCTCTCTCCCCATCACCTCTCCCCCGTTATTATATATATATACTCCTTCCGTACTTCAAAACCTATTTTTTATTTAATAAATACAATACATAGTGTATGCTCATTTATATGTGTTCATTATTGCGTTATTATATACATAATGTGTACAGCGTCACGATACGTTGGTTGGCGGAGCTTGAGGAATTGGCGCAATTTTAACGTACATAATTACTACGTGTACACTGTTCAGCGTCACAGTGGCGTGATTTTTTAGTACATAATTAGGCCTACTACGTGGCGCGGAGCTTGAGTAGGTGGCGTGATTTTTAAGTATATGCAATGCAAATGTGTATATACTGTATGTGTGTGTACATTATCAAAACGTTGTTCCTCTGGCTTTATTCTCTAGATAGCATTTAACCAACTGAAGCGCACGCGTAATTCCTCAATTGCAATATTCTTATATGTAAACTACGCTATAACAATCTCAACCTACAAAAAGGTTTGCTTAACGGAACTCGCTTGATTGTTAAAAACCTCCATCACAACTGCATCAAGGCTGAAATTGTCACTGGCAGCCACAAAGGATACGAAGTATGCATCCCCCGTATTGACTTGGTTTCAAACAACGAAATTCTACCATTCAAACTGAAACACCGTCAATTTCCAGTTATGCTAGCAATTGCCATGACAATTAATAAGGCGCAGGGGCAATCGTTTTATCACGTTGAAGTATAGGCCTATTTGCCAGAACCAGTATAGTACACGACAAGAACGTACAATTGTCCATGTGCAAAGGCTCATAGACAATTGTACGTTGCCCTCGTCAGATGTCGCAACCATACTAATAAATTTAAAGGTCCTCATCAACACTTATGACGATCAAGGCAAATTTTTTAACGACAATCGCATATTCACAGAGAATGTTGTTATTCACGAATTATTGAACTAACTATTTGACGACCGTGACTTTATATGTCCCAAATTTCTCCTTAGAACCCCGTAAATGGCTTAAATAGTATTCCATAAAAATGCATTATCTCTTTTCGCAGAATTCGTGTTATCTTACCACATTTTTCAAAAAATAGTTGATAACTTCTTTATTTACACTTTTTGCCTCTGTACCAAGCGCCCCCAGTCGACTAAGCTGTGTATGAGCGTTAAATCGGTCGAAGGCAAAGACGACGAGTTAAGGACAATTAATTGCGCAAAATGCTATAGCATTTGTACAAAATCGGGCAGTAAAACAGCCCTTCTCCCCCGTCATTTTTGACGGGTTAGCAGCTAGTAAATAATTATCTTTGTCCGTTAAGGTTAGTTTCTAAGTCACGCTACACGGCAGATGTTGGAGGACGTCTCCGACGGAAGGATGCGCCCCAGCACCCGTGTGGGGCCGTAAGCCCTACTGGGGCGTAGCTTCCCGTGTGGGGCCGTAGGCACTACTGGGGCGTATCTCCTTGTGTGGGGCCGTAAGCCTTAATGGGGCTCAGTCTCCCGTCACCGTCAATTCAACACTTTCAGTCAATTTCGACGGGTTAACCGCTAGAATTCGTGTTATTTTATCACAGTTTTCGAAAAACAGTTGACAACTTCTTTATCAACACTTTTTTGTTTTTGTACCAAGCGCCCTCAGCTGTGAATGGACGTTAACTCGGTTGAAGGAAAGGCGGCGAGTTAAAGACAATTCATTTCGCAAAAGTCTATAACATTTGCAAAAGATCGGGTAGTAAAACAGCCATTTTTCCGTCATTTTCACGGGTAAACAGCTAGTATTGTAATAATTAGAGAGCGACACGTGGACATCTTTTTATCCCCATCGCCACTCCGCAGCGAAACATTTTTCTCCGTCCCTTCTCCATCCGCCCATTGCTTCTCCCAATTCTCCATCTCAACTCCGCCGCATTTGTCCCCATCCCATCCCCGCACCAGCCATTTCCGTCCCCTCATTGTCCCCGCAGTGAGCCAATTCATATATTTAAAAACACAATTTACTAATAAGTTTTGTTTCTATGTTATAACGTTCAGGTTTCGACTATTAAATGGTAATATAATTAAAATTTAAGTCCGCTGGTGCCGCCCGAGACTTTAGCTTCAATAGCTCACCGCAACAAGGCACAAGCCGTACGTGGAGGCTGAAGTCGCCCTCAAGTAGAACCTTCTCGAAGTGTGGCCACACAACACTAACTCTATTATAGGTCTATTATAGGTCTATTCTGTGAACGGTATTTGTTCACTTGTTCTTTTAATCAACTTACAGATGTCGCATTTTCCATTTTGTACTGTGAACAATGAAAAATAACAATCCACATGCTCAAAATAATACAAATTAAAATGAACACAGGAAAAGGAAATACTAGACAGTGCATGCGGTACATTGATAGGTAATTTGGCTGCTTTAGCGCCGTGTTTCAGTGCATCCATACCTACGTAGCGAATAACCTACTGGGTTACTAAATACTCTACATACTTACATGCATACATAATGTACAACAGAAAAACAAGAACGCCTACACAGCGTCAACAATATTATTATAAACTTGATAATACATTTATGGATGGCCCGAAGCATTAAAGACATACCCCTTTGATACATAAAACCGTCATCATCAGTTCGCAAAACCGATTGTGGCCGTTGCGAGCACCCCACCGTTTTCGATCTTGTGCAGCTTCAAATGCCTATGTAGAAGTTTAATCCGCAGTCACGAGATAATTATTTGCATAAGACTGGTGGGATTAAATGATTAAAAACATTGGAATCGGGAATCGAAATTGATGAATGAGGGTTATTATAGTCACTTCCTTCGAGCCATACGCTGTAAACCCATCACATCCCTTTAATCCCCTTATTGCTTCCACTAATATTAATTATCTATGCGAACTCTCAAAAGCAAATGCTACAATGGCTCTCTTGGTCCTTATTCGTTAGGCTTCTTAGTCTTCAAACCTTTGAAACTGAATTCTAGAGACTAGAGAGCATACGTACACATCATAAGAAAATTAATTAGGCCTAGGCTACTTGTTATCCGACCCCATTACTTCTATGAAAAATCGAACACTGATCGCGATGAAATTCTTCTTTTAGAACAGACAGCTTCACTTGCACAGAACCGCCAATTGCTTTATATTGAATCACACTTTTCTATGACAAATATCTTGACAAACATAATATCCAAGTCGAGAAAATCGAACAAGCAGTTGAAAATACTAAACACGTAAAGCTTTGAACGACAGACTACAGCAGACCTTCGTTATGACGTATATTTAGCGGGTCTGTAAAATTGAGACACGTGACAATTAGGTTCCGCCGATTAGGTGTCCAGGACGTTTAAGCTCCAGGACGTTTAGGGTCCCAGGACGCTTATGTCCCTGGACGATTAGGTCCCTGGACGTTTAGGTCCCAGAACGTTTAGGTTCCGCACCAGTTACGAATATAAAGATTTAATTTATTAGAAATGATTTTTCTTGACATTCTCTACTAAAACATTACTTATGCTGCATATTTCATGTATATGTATCAACGCCTATTCCATAAATTAAAAAGAAACATATTCATACGTTGATTTAGATCAGAGCCACACAAGTATTTACTGTAGATCATGAGCATACGAGTATTTAGATCAGTACCCATTAAAAAGAGCCATGTGAGTTTTAGATACTGTAAGTATCAATACTTATTCCATCAGAAAGCTGCGGGATAAGCCTCGAAGATTGTCAATAATTTCGCGATTCGCATAAGCTCTGGCTATATAGGCTACTATCGTTCAACAAATGCCTTTCTACTTGAACTTCTTCACGATATGTTTCAGATTAACCTGGTTCTTATATGCAGCATAACCATTCCATTTGACAGATCAAACATTGCGCAGCCGCTTTCATCCACTCTCGTTCCTGTCTTGATTTCTTTTCGAAGGCCTTCGGAATGGATGTATCTTTATTTACACTCTTGAGTCCCTTCTAGACTATAAATTTATCTGCCAAGTCCGTTCAAATGACGTTCTACCAAATATTATATGAATCAAACTCTTATGAAGTCACCGTTACGCAGCTTGGTGCAGCCTAAATTAAGTAACGGTTACATCGCCTAAATACACTGCACAAATAAGAATTAATATTTTTCAAATATATTGTCTTAAATTGTAGAAGTTGCCAAAAGATGTGTCATAAAACAGTCAAAAACACCGGTTTCGGGTTTCAACGGAAGGCAAAACTTGACGCAATGGTCAAATTGACAAGCGACTAATTAGGACACTTCTTGGTGGAGAAAAGAAACAGCGTCCATTCATCGCACAGCGTTGACAGAATTTCTCGGCTTTTCTTCAATTGTGTTCTTATCTTCTGTTCAGCTAAAAGCACAGCAATTCAAATAGCCTACTGTAAGAATATCACTGATAACGACGAAGATTAGCAGGTATTGATGTTAGATAGTGGCTTAAGCAACATGTGTTATGAAGTACCTGTAGTGAGTAATGACGATGATAATGATAGCAGCTGTGGCAGAAGAAAAGAGAATTAAAAACGGCGTTTGACTAAGGACTAGCAATTTTAAATGAATATCATACTGTACACTTAGTATCGCGCTCATACTGTCTACTGCAACGGTGTTCAGTCAAATTCAATGAGGATAGATTTTGGTGTTCCGCAGAGATCTGTTCTGGGTCACATCCTGTTCATTCTATATACAATGTCATTTGGATCACTTCTCTCCGATTCCTCTACTGATTACCATTTCTATGCCGACGATACACAGTTATTCATTGCCTTTGATGATAAGACCTCTTCAGTGTCACTCTGCATAATGTCCAGTCTTGGATGCTCAATAACAAGCCTTGATTAAACACCTTAAAAACTGAGCTTTTACTTTTTGGACGCCAGTTAATCGTAATAAAATTAAAGACACAATTTCGGTTAAATTCGACTACATATCAGTCACTTCAAGTCAATCTGTCCGCAACCGAGGTGTAATACCGTATTTGATAAAAACGTGTCGCTCAAATTAGATTATATAAATAAGGTATGCAAAGCCGCCCATGTGCAAATAGAGACATTCGACGAATTCGTGATCTTATGACCAAGTCTGCTCTAATTCCTCTTGCCAATGCTCTTGTTACCAGTAGACGTGATTATTGCAATTCCCTATGCAATAGTAGGCCTATAGCGAAATCTAATGTGCAAAAGCTTCAAAGGATTCAAAATTCTGTAGTTCGGGCCAGTACTAAAACTCGTGAGCATGCATGATCAGACTAAATCTGTTCTTCATTATTGAATAGGGGCCCTAAACCTAGAACCAACACTGAAATTGGTAAGAGAGCTTTCTCTATTTCTGGCCCAAAACATGGAACTCACTTCCCTCGGCTGTCAAATCTTCCAAAGATTTGAGCATTTTCCGATCGAGACTAAAAACCCATCTCTTTAAATTAGCATATCTTCCATAACTCTGCCTCGCTTTCTCATTGACTGAGCCATGGAATGACCTGGTCTGTTGCTATTTGATTTGAAGTACCATCGTTTGATACCTTTAGAGTACTAAAAATGGTTCTACAAAAGTGCATGATTATTATTTATTATTTAAATGAATAGAAATTAGAGTTTCATGGTACTGAAGTATCACAGCGAGATTGCTGGCACTATAGGAGCTCGATTTTCTCGACCAATCATGTATGTTAGTATCTGCTAGTTTAGAACAATATGGAAGCTGCGCAGTCAACATATCCAGTGGCGGCTCCACAGGGGGTCCGGATAGCCCGTGCCCCCTATTGAGTGCCTGGCCCCCAGAGAACCCCCTGTTGGGACCCTATACTTAATACTACATACCTAACAACAAATGGTTGGCCCCATGATTAGAAGTTGCCACTCCAACGGCCCCCCACTTGCCAAATCCAGGAGCCGCCACTGAGCATATCATGGTTCAGGTTTTTCTGTTGGTGATTTCAAGAAAGTCAACATAACGACATCAGATAAAGTAGTTCTAATATGACCAAAATAGAAGTGTGATAACACTGATAAGATGACGATGACGATGATGATGATGATGACGACGATGACGATGATGATGATGATGATGATGATGATGATGACGATGAAGATAGTGACGAGAGATAGAGCAAGAGATCCCGTGAACCTGATTCTCCAGTTGTTCGAGACGTTTTTCGAGATTTTCAAACTGTGGAATCTTTTCAGCAATTTCCTCCACTTTACGAAGAATCGATTCAAGCCTAAATGTAAGCAACAGAATTGAAGTCATTCATACTTCGTCACAAAGGCTGACAATTGGTTTGCATTATTTTTCAATAAATTTTCTTGTAATCGCTCGAAGTTTTACAAGATATGAAATTTTGAGGCAAGTGGGAACAAAACCGGACTGTATGCAAATCTTTATTTCGTATCACACGTTGCGGCCAAGATTTTGTTGTTCTATGACCCTTGACCCTAATCTTTCCCCAACCGGGAAACTTGCCCCGATTCTAGTGTTTTCACAGAGCTTTAATGATGACAATGGTCAATACTCGACGAGCCAAAGATTAGAAAGATTACGGTTATTATAGTGAATATCTAGGAATGCTTAAAATTACCTATTTGCTCAAAGAGGAACCAAAAAGTAAAGTCACAGGTCTAAAACGTTTATTCTACAGTGTAATTATGGGTAGATCCTGTGAGTTGTCTTTGGGATCAACGAATCAATAAGGGATGAATAAGTACAGTCTTAAATGCCTCATCGTCCAGGCAGAACTACGTAGTCTGATCCATTATTTTCAAGAATATTGTGACGAAATTGTTATAAGAGGCTAAGATAGATGAACCTGAGGTTCAATAATAAAGAATAGTTAAAGTATAAGTCCTTTATAAGTAGTTTCTCCAGTAGTTGTTAGGTGGCACTAATGGTTAAGGTAGATAGCAGACATGGGTCAATTACAATTATAATTGTAATTCAATTGTAATTAATTACATTTTGCCAATGTAATTGTAATTGTAATTGATTTGTGGGAAGTTCAATTACATGTAATTGTAATTGTAATTGTCATGTGTGTGTAATTGTAATTGTAATTGAGCTATTGTAATTGATTTACCCAATTACAGGAATGTGAGTTTTATAAGTTCTAATAGCGTATTAGCATGTATGAGCCGAAGTCTTGTCAGTCTATGAATGTATGGCAGTGAATACATTGGATGGTTAGTGAATTGTCAAAGCACAACGGTTATTGGTAAATGGACTCACTGCTCTGGTCAGTTGCCATGCAAACATTTACTTACCGGCATTTACTTTTTACTGCCTTTCAAATTGGAAGGGAACCAGCTTATCGTTTGTCTACTTCCTGTGTTCTGCGGCTGCACTTTTTTGTGAATGAAAGTTTAATGCCAGTAAAGATGAGCATAAATCAAGCAGGAGTAATATGGAATTATTTAGAAAAGTCTGATGACTTTAATAATGCTGTTTCCAATGCAAATGTTAAAGTGAAGTGCCGGTTTTGTGGTGAATTAGTGTCATGCTCGAAAAAGGCTACTTCAAAATTGTTGACTCATTTGCAGGTTTGTGAAACTTTGTGTTACGGTTTTTTAAATAGGCCGTAGCATATGAATTTGTTGAACTAATTTATGTTAATTATTTTAGACACTTAAGTTTTTTGAAGAAGCAGAAAGAGGAATGAAAAGTAATTGTAATTGTAATTGACACGTTTGTAATTGTAATTGTAATTGGCCCCAATGTAATTGGCTGTAATTGTAATTGTAATTGACAAAAATCCGTATAATTGTAATGTAATTGTAATTGCTTAAAACGTAATTGACCCATGTCTGGTAGATAGTGACCGGCGATTAATTAGTTAAAGTTGAGCACACCTTCTTTAAGACAGTGTGTGAGCCCTATAAATAGAGGTCCCATAGACGGGTAAATGTCCGACGGACTGAGGTAAAACTCGGATTGCCAACCAGGTGGATGTACCGTCCTTGACTGGAGATGGCATTACATTTCCGCTAGGGAAGTGTTGAATCCACCGCGAAAGCGGTTCCCAACAGGCGAATATAGTATGCCCCATTAAAGATAAATCGCGACGCGGTAAGAAGGGAAAGGAGTCCAGGAGAGGCCAGGTAGATCCCTAGGTAGTAGTACCTGAAGAGTTGCCCTCCGTGAGGAAGTACCCGAGATAGCAAAGATAGAAGTAGTACCTGAGAGATAGGAGAGAGCGAGGTAGTACCTGATATAGAAGAAGTTGAGGTAGTAAGTACCTGAAGTAGCAGAGGTTGAGGTAGTACCTGAGATAGATAAAGTGAAGGTAGTACCCGGAAATCAAGAAGGTAGTACATGAAAGAATGCCTTAGGTAGTACCCGAGAATTGGTAAGTATTGCTATTACAGAGCTTTACAGAAGAAGTCCAATGGAAGGAGAGAGAGAGACAGACAGACAGACAGAGACAGAGACAGACAGACAGACAGACAGACAGACAGACATAGAGTGAAGAAATCATTCATCCGATAGCAAAACCTTAGCCACAAAGCTAAGTCGACCAAACATGTGCCTCTAATGAGAAATCTAATCCTGTGTAGCGACCGGGCGTCAGCCATCCTGGGAAAGTACAATAGGCCCGATTCGCAACAATATTAAGCAAAATCAACGAACAAAATAGGAGGATAGGTTTCGCCCGCGTCTTAAGAATAAACTTGAAGTCGTAGCAGAAAGACGTCGTTGTCGTTATAAGCAATGGACGGGGGAGTGGTTGATATTGTTCATCACCTGTCGCTGGCGTTTTTGTCGGTCGCTTCTTTGTCATTCGAATCTCTTTTTCGCAAAAATTCTTCTGCGTTTACGTTTTCCCAATTCAACAGTTCTTTCTCGTCGGCTAATTGTACTTTGAACGTCAATCCTTAGAGCAAAAAGCAAAGTGCGCTCTCTATCCTAGTTCCGTATTTAAATCAATAAATGAATCAATTATCGATCAGTCAATTAATTAAAAGATCTTCATAAATGCCATTGTGTTGATGCAATATGCATCTGACGACGATCTGTTGAATATGGATCCAGGATCCTCACGCTGAGTGAAGCTCATCTTACTCACTGAACTTGGAAGCGTATTTGGGGCAGAGGCTGCTGTTCTGACGTCGAATGCCGTAGCGGATGAGAAGATAGACGTGAGCGAGAACGATCAAAGGCGGAGGTAGCATCGGTCGAGATTCGTATTCTCTGACCAAATGGTATCTCTGCATCTTCCAAACTACGTTCGTCTGTCCTTGAATGTTCGAGAACGTATTACTGAAAGGTATACAAATCACCACGAATGAAGCATTCAGGACACACTGCATACTGCAATATTTTTGTTATTTTTAGATGTGCCATTTAGCAGAGGGCTGTCCATTAATTATGTCGACATTTTTTGGGAAATTCTTTACCCCTCCCCTCTTGTCAAAAGCTGTCAACTTTCCGTAGCCCCTATAATTATGTCAACAGCTTTTGACCTACTCCTTAGATCAGTGACGGGTCCCCCTAAAATGTTTAGAAGGTCATTACTTTTGTGCGGTGATGACCTTTTCCCTCCTTTTTGCTCATCAAGTGTCAAAATGATAACTAATTTTTTTTGCATGTCAGGCTTTTCTTCGTTGTAATAAATAGTGTTCCATGACTTTCCTATTTTTGATTATTTGTAAGAAGTGAATTTTCTGACGTCAACTTCTCTTGGCCCCTGTCGACAACTGTCAAACTTTTTCAAACTCCTCCCCCTATTTTGTTGACGCAATTAGTGTACAGCCCCAAAGCACCTGACATCAGTCGATGGTCTTTCCAGAGGATTAGGAGAAGGAGTTTACCTGAACATCGCAATGAGTAGGTTCAGCATAAGGATATTGGTGATGAGGACATAAATGCCGAGGATGATCGGAATAAGCCAATCCATCGAAGGACACTTGTCCGCCTTGTAATCGCTGCAACCGTATGACGAGAATTCTTCCTCGTCCATCGAGGCACACTGCTCAGCGTACGGCAGAGCAGTGTCATTGCCACACTCCTGCCCTATACAAACACAGCGCATACGTCACATGACGCTCTAGCGTACGGTCATCCAACGACAGGATACGCAGACTACCCTCCCATTTGGTACCAATTAAATGTATGCATGACTTTGTAAACGCTGTGACGATGTCACTTGAAAAGTAAACTCTCGCAGTTTTCCAATCCAGATTTTCATTCGAAAGTTGCACTGAATCACAGCAGGCCTGCGCATATTCTAACACTGAATACCGGTAGACGTTGTCTTTGGTCGCTTTTGAAAATAGCAAGTCGCGTACTCGAATGAACGTATGGTCCGGCGCTGATCTTCCTGTACTAGGCAAACAGCGACGCAGGTTACTTATAAGTCATTAATCTAGAACAGTTTGCCAATGCTAGACCCGCGTTTTACCTTCGAAGCTTATAATAGTGAAGAGGTTTCTGCATATAATTCTCTCTAATGTTTTCAGTTATTGCAAAACCAGTCAAGTTTTCATGTACCTTCCTTAACGATCACACAACGGGTGCCTGCGAATTATATCTAAAATGTAAAAACCTTATTCCGCCATACAGTTAGATCTTAACGTCTCTTTCTATAGATTAACATCAGAGGCGGGGCTGGTTTTCTTTGGCTGGGTGGGTCTAATGCAATCTACTCAACCAGAACCCGGCTAAGACTACCCCTCCTCCAAGTAAAACATAATTTATCTGCGGATTTGCACGATTTGCTCGGGTGCCTCTGCCCGAGGCTGGGTGGGTCCGGACCCGCGGGCCAGTGGCGGCTCTAGGATTTGGCAAGTGGGGGGCCGTTGGGGTGGCAACTTCTAATCATGGGGGCCAACCATTTGTTGTTTAATGTATGTAGCATTAAGTATAGGGTCCCAACTGGGAGGGCCACTGGGGGGGCAGACACTCAATTGGGGGGCACGGGCCCCCTGACCCCCCGGTGGAGCCGCCACTGCCGCGGGCCCGCCCTCTCAGCACCGTCCCTGGTTAAGACGCAGCCCGTCTATTTACCAGATACTTCGGGAATGCCGCGTTCACCGAAGATGTTCCACCAGGAGCGGCTGAGGACGTCTCTAGCGAGAGCGATGTTCATCGGTTGGTTCGGATAGAGGATGACGTGAGACGCTATTCCGTAGGCAGCGACAAACACGACCAAGATTATCATGAAATAGAACAGGTCGATCATCTGGAATATCAAGAGCATTGATAAGTCGTGATGCTCGTGTCAGTCGATAAAGTAGGTAGTGTTAAACCGAACTAGCGTTAGGTTCCGCTGCTTCCGCAAGAAAATACTCGTATCATATGTATGTTATCGTCGGAAATATAATACGTGTAATAGCACGATCTAGCTTGGCATACTTCAGTACATCATATACTGAGTCAATTACAGTATACGGTGTTAGGTAGACAGGAAAATTAGAATCCATTGCCATCAAATTCAATATTGCAACTGAAATTTTAAAATAAATTGAAGATTAGGCCATAAACTTCATGCAAAGTTTAGGGACCCTAACCTCTAATTATATTTCAGATAAGAAACTCTAAATATTTGAGTTGAATTAATGCCCAACTAATACAATGAATTATAAATATTTTATAATAAAAATAGTTAGATCGCAGATAAAAGTTATGATAGAAGTAAGTTTATCAACCATTTAAAAGACAACTATAACAATACACCAATACCATTTGGCCGATCATTACGAGCTTAGGCCCAAGTTCTCTGTGAATGGAGAACATGTGAAGAATTCGGAAGAAGAACGTCATGTAATTCAGAGCGAGAATTATCCTGGCGGAGTAGAAGCATTGTCCACAGGTGGAAACTGGAATGAATCGGAGTATCATTCCAGCCAAGAACGTAACGATCGTTATAACGTCCATTATGTTCCAAATGTCCCTTATATAATTGTGCAGTTTCCTTACTACATCGCGCGCATCATCCATGGCAATCTGCAAACGTAGAGATATAAAAATAACTGAATTCAAACGCAATTACGCTGATGTTGGGTTAACATGCCAAAATATGCTTTTTGGATCAGCGTTTGTCGAAGATCGTGAGTTAAATGAAGAACGAGGTGATTAAATTCTTCAAAAATCAAAATACTTATATCATAGTTTGAACAACGATAAAGACAAGTTGCCAATAGCATCAAGAATGCAACGGGTTTACACAGGGTGGAGCCTAACCTGTGCTGCCAGACCCATGGAATATATATTCGGGTCTCAAAGGACGAAGGATGTTGGGGATGAAGCTCTAAGTACAAGCAATTATCCTTTGGACAGGCCCTTGTGACCGCCGGGTCCTCGCTTTGCGAATTTGGCGGGTGTCGCAACCAGTGATGGGCAACTAGTTAACAAATTATAATTAGTTGCTAACTAAAAGTTTAACTAATTTCTTAGTTATCTCCATAGTTTAATTAAATATAAATAGTTTAGTTAAAATGATAGTTTAACTGAAAAATTTTAGTTAATAACTAAATAGTTTAACAAAACTTTTTAGTTGGTGTCCCGAATTGTCAATAACAGCCCCTCTTCAAGTTATTCTTTTCTGGGTCATTTTTCCAAACAAACTTGATGAACTTGTGTTCCTGTAGTCTAGACTAAGACTTAAATATTAAATAGACAATAATTAATGATTTCAGTGGTTCATTGGCTGATATGTTCATGTTGCGATCATCGTCTATGTTTTCATGAACATACCTGATACCTAGGAAATAGTTGTAAAATTAGTTCCAAAAAGTTCAACTATATTTTTTTAGTATAGTTAACTATTTTAGAAAGTTAGTTTGCAATTAAAAGCCTAACCACTTATTTTTAGTTTAAATTTATTTATAGTTTAACTAATGTTTTTTTAGTTATTTGCCCATCATTGGCCGCAACACAATTTATATCAATGGCAAAATCTCAAGAGACGGATTCAATAGTTGAGGACCCAAATATTTCGAATTCTAATTCTACTCCAGATCACGATCACAATTCAAACATATCCGGATTCGGATTCAGTGCATTCTTGATTGGCATAATGGCAACATGATCATAGCATTCCTAATTTCATAACAACAATATTATTCCGTCTTTTTCACAATTCTTATACCCTCAATTAGATAGCCTACTTTGTAGAATTGAACTTATCAGCACTAGCAATTTATCTATTTTTAAATCTTGTGATAAAGGATTATCTAATAATCCTGGGTGCGTACCTGTCGTATCTCTTCAAAAATCAAAGTGACAACCCAAGCGATGAGAATGCATTCCTTGACTGAGATGTGTGGGTAAAAGTCTGTGAGTAAAATAATACCGAATAAAAAGAGGAAGGCAAAGTAGGTCATCTGAAACATTCGCGAAACCAAATGGCATGTCATCAATGCACTAACACCTAATATATATAATAAAAAGAATGTGGTTTCTATTTTTTAGGAGGCTAATTTTGCCTAAATGAAAACCACTATAACTACTCTCCACATTTGATAACCCAATTTTCCTATAGGTACAGGTAAATATTGAATGCATTTATTGTGTCAACTGTTACTGCCCTTTCGTACAAATTATTCAATAAATTCACTACCCTAGCACATGACGTGAACTCTTACATTATTTATAAAATTAAAATAAAAAGATCGAATTGCTTTCTTTGACTGTTGCTCAAAGGTGATGACGATTATATCAATGACAACGAAGACGACGAAATGAAGCCTCTGCTGCTACTGCTACTCCTGTTACTACTGCATGCTACTGCTGCTAGTACTCTGTTCATGACTGCCATGATGGCAATTTTTGGATTTTTTGGGAAAATAGTCTAATGAAGAAAAACGATATGGAAACCTAGTAATAACCGGAAGAATGGAGGGTAAAAGAGCAAGAGGGAAACAAAGACTAGCATTTGAAAGACATGAAAGACATAACTTCAACAGTGGATCTAGGTCATGCTGTAGAGGACAGGAAGGCGTGGAGGTCCGTGGTCGCCAGCGTTGTAATACAGGGCACCTAAGGAAGAAGTCAATAGTTATGATTAAGCTTACGACGTTACTTACGCAGTTGTAGCAGAATTTGATGACAGGCGCTTGAAAGAAGGATCCAATCTTCTGAAAGTAAGTGGCGACACTGCTCTTCGCTGGCTCCGACTGACCATCGGTGGTTTCAGAATTGACCCTATCGTTTATGAGACTGTTTGAACAGGCAGTTTATAACAGTGTTCGATTAGGTAAAGACCTCGATTTAATGAGGTTAATTGCCACCAAGTGAACTGACTGACCGATTGACTTACTTGGCGGTGTGCCATCGGTTCCCGTAAGAATACCGAAATTAAGCAACGTGGATTCTCAACGGTTTTGCACAAGTATCGCGACCGGTCCCAACCAGAATAGGGACCCGCTCCTGTCTCTCTCCCTCCGCCAATGTTCATTAACGTTGTTCGCCTTTTAAGTCATATGATTGAGTACAGCAGATAAATTAAAGGTTTTCATGATACAGTACAAGTAAGCCTTTGCTTAATAAATTACAAATATAACCAAAAGACTAACTTGGCTTGGCTGTTTCTCTTTGTTGGCTGCAAAAAAAATCATTTCGTTTTCTAAATACCAGTGAAATAACTATGCCTAGAAGTATCGAAAGCATAAAACACAAGCTTCCCAGTTGATCCTAAGAACAAAATGCGATCTTCTGAGAATAAAATCATTTCAAAATTAATAGAAAACTTTCGTTCTTAAGAACTTAAAATGTTTCATTTTAAAAGCGACGCAAAGAAAGGAAGCTAATAAAATAAAATGAACTCAAAACTCAAAAGACAATCTATTAATAACGACGTACTGTGGAAGAATCTGGAGCGTTCAGTCGTTCTGTCGGTTTTCCTTCCTTCTCTCGGAATTTCAGCAAAACTGGAGCGAGGAAAGGTATGAAAGTGCTCAATAGAAGCTGAAAGAAGTAAAATCAAGCTGACAACAACGAACGTTAGTCATGTTGACGATGCTTCCATTACGCCTACAGGGGTGGGCAAAAGTCTGAAGAGCTCGCCATATTTTTTGTTTTTCATAATTCACTCATTGTTCCGTAAAGACCATATGCATTGGTGGTCCCAGACTTTTGGACACCAATGTAAGCTGGCGTGTGCCTCAAAACGTCATTGGCCTAATCCCCCATTATAACGGAGGCAGGGTTTAGGGCCAATAGGTTCGACAGAGAAACACTGATGCAGTCCAGACACGGGGATGGGTTGGGTCCACCTATGGGCTGGTTTGGTTTGAAATGGGTTGGGCCAGACATTTCCATGTTTATGGCGGGTTTGGTTGGGTTGGGTTGGGTCAGACAACAAGTCATGGTATAAGAAATTGTAATGTATTACGGTGGGTTGGTGGGTTTGGTAAAGTAACCTTATTGCTTTCGTGGGTTGTTCGCTTGAGTTGGGGTGAATCGTGATGGGTTGGTTGGATTGGGTTTTAAAAAGGGACCCATGTCCATGTCTGCAGTAGTCGTTGCCTAGCGACAGTTACTAAGGCTACCTTGACGTAATGGTTGTCGTCGCTGAGTTTTCCAGTCCAGGCCTCAGTGAGGAGGTTCTGACAAGAAGGAAGGGCGATGAAGTTCTTGTTGTCCGCCTGGACCGCCATCTTTAGAACTGTCGTCCTG
Organism: Metaphire vulgaris; assembly: GCA_018105865.1. Lineage (NCBI taxonomy): Eukaryota > Metazoa > Annelida > Clitellata > Crassiclitellata > Megascolecidae > Metaphire > Metaphire vulgaris. Next base: position 9,037,534 of record CM030853.1, read on the forward strand.
CCAAACGCGGGGATCTCTCTCACGAGCAACTGGATCGACTTCCGTTGGTCAGAGGAGTGGCACTCCTTTAATAGACCAACGCCAAGTTCTTCGTAGAAACTGAATGTAAATGAACAAGTATACAGACACCAAATTCAATACGCATCGCTCTTGTTAGTTGTGTTTATGACAGGGCTATAATTCTAATACGCATCCGTAGACAACAAAATTGGGTGTAAGCATCCTCGTAGATGGAATCACATATCAGAGAAGTCCCATATCTATAAAATGTCATTGAATATACTTTATGTTGTTGCGAACCGGGCCTCTATGACTCAACACTATCTTTCCCAGAATGGCTAGGCCCGGCTGGCTGCACAGGGTGATTAATTTCAATATGTAATGTAATGTAATGTAATGTAATGTAATGTAATGTAACAAGATATTTGTATAGCGCCTCTTCTGAAAGATCACTCAGAAGCGCTTCCACAGCAAATTACTGTATATTAACAAAGAGATAAGTTTTAAGTCGTTTCAAAAAGAGGGCCATAGAATTAGGAGTTGCTAAGCCACGCATACTGGCGTCAAGAGCATTCCAAAGGATAGGGCCAACTGATTCAAAACCTCGCTTCAGGAACATGGAAGTTCGTGCTTGGGGCACACTGAGAAGACCATTGGTTGTGGACCGAAGACATGGCCGACCAGGGATAGAGCTAAGGGGATGGAGTAGCTCTGAAAGGTAAGATGGAGTGGCACCATAAAGAGAGAGTGCAACCACTCTCAACATACGAAACTCAACTCGAGCAGGATAAGGCAGCCAGTGTAAAATAGACGTCATATAATCACTAATGTGATCACGTCTTGTGACACCAGCAATCACCCTGGCTGCTGAACGAAGAACCATCTGGAGTTTATCAAGTCGCACCGATGGAAGACCAGCAAAAAGTGAACCACAGTAGTCAAGCCTTGAGCAAATAAATGCATGAATCAAAGTAGAAGCAGATAGCAATAGGTCACGTGGTTGTTCGACTTAGCTTATTGACATAGGTTTTACTCACTTTATAATGCTGACTATCTATATAATATATCTCTTCGTGTACCGTGTACCTTATTGCTCGTGTACCCTTGTACCGTTCTCTCGTGTACCGTGTACTTTCCTATCTCTCGTGTACCCGTGCACCACTCCCTTCGGCAATCGGCCCTTCGGATGCTACCTCTCCTTGGGTGCTTACCCGGTACCCTGTACCTTTCCGACAGTGTTGTCAGTGAACTTTTTGAGAAAAAAGATCGTGCCCTTTAAAAAACCCAGAAAAAACCAGGTTCGCAAAAAGTGTCCAAAAAGATGATAAAATTCATAAAAAATCGTGACAAACCTGAAAAATTTCGTAACTTCGTCTAATTAGAGGTCGCCGTAAAGTAAACTTTATTCTATTCAAATATTAATAGAGTCCTGGCAAGCAAAAAAAGGGGTTGTCAACCATGGAGTACATCTGAAAATCCTGATTTTCTAACTTTCACTGCATAAATCTGGCAATTTTATAAATTTTCGCAGATTAAAAAAACAGATTCCACAAAAAACCAGCCAACCAGACGAGGCAAAAAACAGACCTGGTTGGAAAAAAAACAGCACTGGCAACACTGCTTTCCGGTACTCACGCCGACTCTCAGCTCACCGGCCTCTAGCTCTCAGGTTCCTGTGTACCGTCTACCTTCTTGTGTACCATGTACCGTGTACTATGTACCATGTACCGTTCTACCACAGGCCCTTTCCTTCGCACACACGCTGCCCTCAGCTATCGGTCCTGATCTATTGCTGGGACCGCTTTTTAAAGAGTGTCTGACTGGCTAAAGAAAGGTGTGCTAAACTCACTATCTAAATATTGATCCTTTCCTTAACGTCTAGCGCCATCTACCGAATACTTGCTTCTTAGCTTCTCTACACTATTTGGCCATCTACTACCTATGTATTACTTTTTTATAGGACCTCAGGCTACTTTATTATTAATTGTTAATTCTTTCTATTGCTATTTAGCAATTTCGCCACAATATATTCAAGATTCTACCAATCTCCCAATAATGAAAGTTCAAACGAATGAAATTGTCTTCCGCCTGAGTTTTAACAAACAACAATGGATCTTTTTTCTGAGCATTGCCTTCGCTTGGTCGAAATCATGAGTTCTGCTGGTGGAGTAGCCACGAGGGGTCCAGGCCCCTTATTCTGGAATCCTGGCTACGCCACTGGCTTCACATGACGATTTTCGGAAGTCCGAACTGCTCGCGTTGGCCAAGTTACGCTGCCCCTGACTGTGACATGAATAGGGGTATAGAGAATATGGTATGGCTACAAATGAAATTTGAATAAGGAATACTTGCTCACGCGATCTGCTCTGACAGTTCCTGACTTAGTTCTGGATCTAAATCTGGATCACTCGAGAGCAGATTGCTCAAAAGCAGATGAGCAACGACAGCCAAGGCTAAGTCCTCCTGTGAAAGATTTTCATCCAGGCCAATTCAATCAGACGATGTCAAAGACGGATACATAAAAACAGAGACAGAATTTCATTATTATCCGAAAGCATCGATAGCTGTCAATTAGGCAGCAATAGCTCTCAAAAATTAACGCGCCTAAAAGAAATTCCAACGTCAACAATGCATCGCATTAAACTTGCTACTTGTCTAATAAATAATTAATTACACCTGTTAGCTAAATTAAAAGCCAGCTATATTTTTACCAAATTATATTTAGAATATACAGTAGAACTTCATTATAGCGTACTTAGCGAGTCTGTAAAATTTAGTGCGTTATATCCAATACAATACAATAGGGTATCGCATCACACGGAACCAAGATTCGACCGTACTTATTATACGTATAATAATTCCAATGATATCATACGTTTAATGCGCGTACGGTAAAAGTTCCGTACGTTAAAAATACGTTGTCTAAAATATGCGAACTAAAATGTTAAAATTTGATGTTGAAAAATTATTCAACATAGGCTATTTCTGTTCAAGTATACAGTTATTCATGGTTTATACTATAGTTAAGCTGTCTACTCTTGAAATGTTGAGAAAATTAATTTGATTTGATTGATTAATTGATTGATTGAAAATTTAGCTGGAAACATTTACTTGTTATTTTATAGTTTAAATCTAATTCCACGTTGGGTGAGTAATTATGTATCAAAGCGCTTTGACTAATCTAAGAATCAACTGATATAAACAGGCACTTGGCTCCAGCGTCTTAGTGACTGAGGGCCTCTGGGATACCGAGGTCTGCCAGACTGCCACCACCTCCAGGCATATTCTGCCAACGTATAATTACGTATAAATACGCGTTTAACATATTTGGACATATTATACGTATGATACGCATATACTGTAATTCCAGGGGGCGTAACGTAGGTCGAATCTTGCACGGAACCATACATTGCGGTACGTAACCGAGTATACCGTATACGACTAAACGTTATAACCAGATCCGTTATAACGAAGTTCTGCAGTAATCTATTAAAGGACAATGCTATTATCTTAGGGGTAGACGTCGTTAAAGTTAATATTTAGTAACTTCTGATTTGTGGTGTCCTCTAATGATATATCATATAAAATATGGTCTCATTATTTTCATAAATCAACACGCTTAAGCCTAAAATATTGAACAAGACTCGAAACTGCACTGACTGACCCTTCCTTCGTACCAGAAGACCATCGCCATATCTCTGCGTTGTGTTAAGACGCTCCAAATAAACAGATCACGTGACGGTTCATCCAATGGCCAAGAAGCCCCTGGAACAAAAAATCTCGCTCTACTAACAGACTTCAAAGCATTGATTTAAGTTTACAATTTCTTTTCATTGGAGCAAACTTGCCTTGAGCATCTTTGTGGCACATAGAGATACCAGATCAGTTTGAAAGAATTTAAGGACAAACAAAACACATTGGCTTGTCAAACTTTTCAGGACGTTAAGGAAGCACAAAAACTATGATGACCATTTTTTCATTGTCGGACATTTTAGGATGTTAAGGATGCAAAAAAGCACAAAGAACTAATGATGACCTTTTTAGCAATCAATATCAATCAATTACAAAGTCCTTTTAATCTAGCGTGATGTCTAAAGTCCATAATCACTATTTTAACTGAAATTTAAGGACATTTTGTGTCCTTATTAAGGACATATGCCCTTAAGGACGGGGCCACGGAATTTAAAGACTCCTTATCATTTAAGGACGTCTGGTAACCCTATTGGCACAGCCTTTCCTTTGATCGTCGTCTGCAAATTTTCAAGTCGAGTGGAAATTTTGGAAGAAGCAAAAGATCTTCACCAAAACTTTTTTAAAAGCTAAATCACGCAAAACGCGACCATATCTAATTATGGCGATATACTCAACTTAGGACATGAGGGCTGTAGAGTATATAGATTACATACCTACGGATATGGGGTTGACGTGGAGAGCAAAAGAGACTCGATTTGAAGTTCGATTCTGCTTTTTGTTGGAATCAGAGGAGTAATTCGGTTCGAAGAGTTCTCCACTGAGTTCTTTTATCAGTGACCCAATGTCTTCCATCGTTATCTTACTTCTTTTCTGCAGAATAAAATGGGAAAGCATGGTTCACTGTTATACATAGTAACCTATCATTGGACTAAAATAGTATACAAACACAGTAGACTGTTTCTACAGTCTACAGTAGTAGGCACTTTTCATCCTTTCGTTCACATAAACGGCAACAATCAGGATTAGGAACGATAGGGTTTGAAAACATTTTAGGGTGGAGTGTACCGCTACGGTTAAATGCCCCACCAGAGTCTGTCTTTAACTATTTTACACTTAATCAAATGTTCCAATGCATTCTCTTTTTAGTTTTTTTCATAACTTTGCAGATTACACTCTATTCAAATTCGTGTTGCAATATGACAGCAGAGTTGAGACGACAGTTTTAATGATGCAAAGCAGGCAAATGTTCCCCTACCGACCTTGAATTTTCTTTGAAGCTGCCGACATCTTGCAATGGTCGAAGGCTGTCAAATAAGAAATATATTTAAAAATTTCTAATAGGCCTACTTTCGTTTTCATTTTGTACGACGGTTAAATATTCACGGGAAAAGAAAGGAAAATCACACATCAAAAACTTACAGGAAGACCAGCAAAAAGGGAAAATATGTAGCTTAACCTCATTGTAGAGTTTGAGAAAGCGCTCTGTGGTGAGGAAATCTTTTAAATTGAGTCCTTTGTCAAGAAACAGTTTCACAAAATTTACGCGATCTTTTACAATGGCGTAATACATAAGCTCATGCAGCTCTTCTTCCTGTTATAACAAATCAATTTCAATTTCCTGTTAATAGCGATTTCAACACGGTATTTGAAAACATTTTGAATGGCAACACCGCATTGCGCATTGCGTACACTTACTGGAGATGGTCCATATTATTATTATTATTAGCTGGACGATTTCTATAGCGCAATAAGCATGGCAAAAGTGGCCAAAGACAAGAGCGCTTTACAAAACTACGAATATCCGATGGTGAATAAGTGAGTCTTAAGATTACGTAGAAAAATTCCAAGAGAGTCAGAGTTTGTGACAAAGTCCGGTAGTGAGTTCCACAGTGAGTTCCATATATGTTATTAAATCGAAAAATATATCGATTAAACCCTGATGCTATAATATATATACATATATGCATGTAATGCATATATGTAGGCCTATGTATATATATATATATATAGGCCTATACATAATGACATGAATAGTTCGTTAGAGTTAATTTCGAATTTTACTACAGTTGCAGATGATTTCTTACTGCACTAGGCTACATATATAAATATATATATATCATATCCTTCCTAAAAATTCTCAAACTTCTTGGACATCATGCCTAAGTCTTTGCATTTTCGTTTTCAAACCAAATTCATTTGGTAGGTTTATAATATTTTATAGTTGAGTGTTAATAATTAAAATGTTCGCTAAGAAATTTTTAGAGGGAAAAGACATTAGAGGCACGTAGTATATTTTGCAGTAATTTTTCCGGTTTACCAACATATCACCTAACTCATTATGCTTATGTCATGAATACGGCAATGCAATGCAGATGTCTTTAAACCTTGAAGTTGACGTTCTCTGCGAGAATTTCGTCTTTGGCGATATCAACACGATCCCAGGCCAAAGCCAACCGCAGCTGATCCAACCGTTTATCTTGATTCACTGATAACATAAAACCGTGCCATTGGCAGAACTTCACTGTGAAATCATTGCACATAATTATGTTAACTCTCATGGATTCTTATAGCGCTTCGGATGGTAGTACACCAGTAGCTGCCTATTCTTAGACGCCTAGTATAAATTTAGAATAACCGTAGCCAAAAGGCGGGGTCAGTCAGGCAGGGCCAATTTATCCAAAGGGTCCACGTGGATGGGAGGTTACGGTTATGAAGGAAATGAATTTTCGAATAAAAAAGCTTTAAGCTTAGATAGAAAAATTTAGTTTAGTAAGAAGTGAAGAAAATTGTGAATGAGAACTTGTTATTCGACCGTGGCGTAGACAGCAGAGGGATGCTGGAATTGAGTTCCAAGTTCTGATGCAGCATATGAAATAGCACGTTTGCAAATTTTGAGAATTCGATTGATTCAGAGTACGTAGGAGAATTACGCGAGACGAAAATCGACTGGACTGAGGATGTTGCGGCATTATCGGATTTCGTAGGTAGATTGGTTTTGACGTGTGAAGTGAATTATATATCATCGATATAACTTTACGTTTGCTGCGTTCTGTTATTTTCAGCCAGTGTAATCTCTGCACTGGCTGAAAATAACAGAACGCATTAAACGTAAAATTATATCGATGACATACAGGGCGAACAAGTAAAAACTGAACCCCTTTATGATATTTAATATCTCGGCCGCGTGTGTAGCGATTTCGATAAAATTATAGACCATAGGCTACACCTGGGAATGTTTCTGATGTAATTCCCAAATTTCATGCTGGTATCTTTAGTGTTTGCTAAACTATGGCCAAAAAACTCGAGACCCTACTTTTAAAATTGACAAACAGAAGATAACGTCATAGTAAATTGTATCTTTCTAAAGTCTAAAATTGCGTCGTTGTCATTGCGCCAGACAAGGTCAAGGGTTACTTACGGCCAACAGATAAACCCAGAAGCATTATGATTGGCTGCGGGACTGTCTTGATTTGCTAGGAGAAGATTTTATATTCCAGCAAGACGGAACACCTGCACACTCTGCTCTCAAGACCCAGGATTTTCTGGAGCAAAATTGTCCAGATTTCATCAAGAAAGATGACTGGCCACCCAACTCCCCAGATATCAATCCACTTGACTTCTACGTCTGGGGAATCATGCTCGACAGATATCAAAAGTATCAGCCAAAGCCACCAGAACATCACGGAGTTGAAGACTGTGCTGAAGAATATCTGGGAGAGTCTGCCTGAGAACCAGATCAAGAAGTCGATACTGTCAGTGAAGAAGCGCTTGCCGGCATGTGTGAAGGCTGAGAGGGGGCATTTTGAGCACCTGCTCTCGTAGCAAATCATCTGGAACCCCCTTTAAAACGGCTCTTTTCAGGGCCAACAAATAAAAAATAACTGATAAATAATTTTTTATCACTTTATTATGACGTTCAAATGTCAATTTCAAAATGTGGGTTTCTTTAGTTTTTTGGCCATATTTCAGCAAATACTACAGATATCAGCATGAAATTTTGCAATTACACCAGAAACAGTCCCAGATATATGACCTATAAATTTCATTGAAATCGCTACAGACGCGGCCAAGATATTAAATATCATAAAGGGGTACAGTTTTTACTTGTTTACCCTGTATAATTCACTTCACACGTCAAAACCAATCTACCTACGAAATCTGATAACGCCACATTCAGTAGTGGCAAAAGTTGGCAGAATTTTAGTGATTTGGTCAAATTATTGCCGAGAAAGTCACAAGAAGGAGGCAAAAAAGGTCGAATCTGAATGAATGGTCGACTTTAATGTCATGCGAGCCTCAGGTACCTTTAAGTAGAGCCTTAAGAATCGCTAAGTCTATGTCCTTGGCTGAATATCCGCTGTCCAAACGGAAGACCGTCAAGTGATTCATGTTAGCGATGCACGCGCGAACATAACCGACGCATTTCTCTATTTCATTCGGACGGAATTTCTTTTTCGTTTCGGAAGTCACTTCTTCCCAAAATCTGTCCAGTTTCTCTTGAGTTCTTTTAACAGGAACGCATACACCATAATCGTTAGAAAATGAATGTTGTACTGGAGTGAAAGAGGAATACAAAATTCAATTTGTCTACGTCTACTACTTCTAAAAATACAGCTTCAGACATTACACGCCAGCTTTCTATCAAACTCCAGTTGTAGGCGTCAATGCTAAAAATTATATTAGCAGTAGTTGCAGAAATAACTCGACTTATTTATTTAGGATGTTGATGTCGGATGCCGTGAGGATTTAGATATCTACCTACTCGCTCTGCCTTGATTCCTCCTTTAAATCGAGTTTCAGTTCTTTGTATTTCTCATAAGCAAAGGCCAGGACGTCTGCGGCTCTTCCGGAGCCCTGCGATAAGAGAATTTATAACAGGTTGTCAGCAAGTTGCCAAAAACACATTTTAGCCCTGACGCACCAAAACTAATAAATGATTCCGTTGAATAGTTATTTCTACATTTGTTTTAAAAAGGAGCGAGAAAATGGTGTCCCGCGAAGAAATGCTATAACATTTTCACGCCAGAACAAATTGTTTGTGTTGGAAAAAGCCTGTGCTGGAAACAATGGGGGACACTTCGAACACAAATTTTAGTTAAATGACAATTAACATTCTGTCAAGACTAAAATGAATTTTAAATGTTTAAAATTGATGAATATCAACTAATGGTTTTCATCATTATCGCAAGGGATCCCGTTTTATCCGCACACTGCGTACAATCCAGAAATCAACCACAAACTTGCTGATCAATTTGTCGCTGGCGTAATAAAATTTTCTGCAAGGTGGGAATTACTAATTCCTCCTCCTCCCTCTCCCGAGTGGCATATTGTCTAATCGACTCTTTTTTCTGCTCTGTCCTATTTTTCCGCGTGTCCTGTAGGAATGGCCGTGATATAAGGGCAAATAAGCGAAGGAGTCAGATCAATTTAACGATAAGACCTCAACGGTCCTAACGGTGACTCAATTTTATTATATTCAAGTATTTCATTTAATTACCGCAACGATGATTGCCGGAGTTCCTTGTTCGATGGCTTTCTTGACGGCTTCGAGAGTATTCGGCCCTCCCTCCAAAAGGACCAATACAACAGGGATCGAAACTGATTCTATTTTTAATGCACAAAGAGCAAAATACACCGCTTCAATTAATAAACAACATATCATTACATTCGACCAACAACATGTGGCTAGCCGCTATACAATGGGTGGTGGATACAAAGCAAAAGATTGACCATTAACCATTGATTCAGTCTTAATTAATAAAAATGAAATGTTCGTTTGTACCTAATGGCTAATCTTCGACAGTTCTTATCCGATTGCTTCGAAAGATTTTACAAAACCTTCCGTTCGATTACGAGGTACTTTTCGTCACATGCTTTCGTCAAAAGACCATTTAGATTCACCTGCGTTTGAATTTAAGCGACCGAACGCAAGAAGCAACATGATTATAAAAAGCATAGGATCGACCAAGGCGACCAACGCTGTTAAAACAGCCTCAAAATTAATAAAATAATCGACCTAAACATCAACTCTTAATGTTTTAATACAGTATTAATTGTCAGGAATCGATTTATACAAGTGAGAATTGCTGAAGAGTCACTTAAATGGACAAACGGAGCAGTTTGATAGTGCTCTTGATAATCGGCCACGACAACGCGTTGCAGGGTAACGCTAGTTCATAATAAACTTAGTTTCACGCCATCGATTTATATTGCAAGTTATTGCAAAGATATGGAAAGAAGTAATTTAGTTTTAGGAACGGCAGGCAGATAAGTAAAGTCAAATTAATCTCGCTGATAACTGTAACTCTATAGGCAAATTTGAAAGACTTCTGATAGACTGACTTTCGTCTAACTTCATCTTCGAGATTTCTCTTTCGAGTCGTGCACGAAGATCCATTTCGACTCCGAATTTATGCTGCGTTCCGTTGTCGACGAGGATGAAATGAGTGTGATTTGGATCCAGAGGAAATTCCTTCTTTTTGTCCGGCGAATCTGTGACTCTATACCACGCCGGCCAACATCCGTTGCTTTCTTTTAATTTTTCGATCTTCAGTTTACAACAACCAGAGAAAATCAATAATTACCTGCAGTAAAAAAATGCCACTTCGGAAAATGCTCATTGGCATAGCCTCAAGGCCGGTCCCCTATTCTGGCAGGGATCCGGTCGTGGGATTTGAGCAAGACCGTTGAGAAATTTTGAGGAGGGGTAGGTAGCATGATCGAAGAGAATACATAAATTTGTGAATAACTTCTTGACGAGTCTTGTTTCCCCGAAATTCTACATATCTCCCCTATTTCAGAACCCTGGATACGCCGCTAGACTACATTCCTGGTAATAATATTGCGATCCTACTCGATGCATATAGTCCCCTAAAACCGAATTCTCGCCTACTAGATTCCGATGCTAATTACTATATTATAATCGGCCTAGAGCAGCAGAATCCAATATACAGTATACTGTATGCGAAATACACTGATTTTAACATAATTTATATATCATTTTAAAATCAATGAATTTTGCAGTGTAATGACGTCAACAACTTCCGGTTACTTGAAATGCGTAGAGAGTTCATTTCTGAATGTGATCATCAAATTTCTTAGCTGTATTTCAACGACTCTGGGGGGGGGACACCCTCTATTTCTACCAACTCCCCTCCTAAATCTTGTTCCCCTAGAGCGGCTCCTTCCTCCCTCCCCTGACCCGATGTCGTTCGTCCGCTGGGTTCCCTTAGTTGATGATAACCGAGAGATAATGGATAAGACTGTCTTGGTTTTAACATGTGATTATTATTAACATTATAAGGCTTCCAATAAACATATAACAATCGTCAAGGTTGTCTAAATGCGAACTAATCGAATTTATTCTACGACCACTACGCAATACAGAATTAGCATTAAACTTCTTACCATCACCACTCGCTCCTGTTCCGTCCTTGGATCTCCCTCCTTCCGATCCGTCCTTTCTTCTTTAGCATCCAGGTCTTTCCCGCTGACCGCGTCTTCTCGCGTCTCTGGCAGACCTACCTCGGCCGCAACGCCAACCAACCAACCACGACGACTCCACGACCAACCCCTTGTTCTCCCCGCGCTTCCCTCTTTTATAAGCTCCGCTCTGGCACGCTGCCATCTCCTTCGGCCTCTCCATTCTCTACCAGCGCCGGCCTTTCTTCCTCGTCTTATTCTCCATCTCCTTCTCCTCTACCCGTTCAACTATCACCAAGTCACTCCAGTTGCATCATTTAATAGACGCTATGGTATTAAAAATTCAATGGACCCAAGTTCGCGGACCCGAGCATGGCAGATGTCAGTCCTTACTTTAAGAGGTCTATGGCAGAGATAGAGAAAGAAAGAGTTTACCCTGACTTCTGGAATCAGATCATCTCTGTTCGCGATGGATTCCCACACGGATTTTGGTGAAGACACATAACGCCCATAATTTTTTGGAATCAGATCTTTTTTGTTTGCGATGCATCCCCACGTGGCTAACCCGAGAGCAACCAGCTGCTTCTTCCTTCCGTATTTGATTTTATAATCTCTAAATGCTTCGCCAACGTACTTCGTTACACCTGTATTCGTTCCTCCTGTGATGATCCACGCGCCTACAAGGAACAACGCAATAACTGGATAAGCGAAATGACTGGTGAATAGGTAGTTGGAATGATTGATTAGCGACTGGAAAATGATTTTGATGGGCATTTTTATGCACAGGATAGGAATGCAAGACCAACTTATTACATCTAGTATTGTGAAAAACATCTCTTATTTTAAGGTTTGTTAACTTGACTTCTGGCAAACTGCCATGAAGCGCTAATCGTAAGATCTATTAGTGAACAACGGCTGTTGTTTTTCTCAGCTTACGCGTAGATCCTGCAGCCTTGACGAGACCTTGACGAAACACTTCCCTCAGTCGTGGCTTCATAGTAAAGTCCTGAGCGCCTCCAGTGACCGAGATCAAAAGTCTTGGAGTTTCCATTTGCCAGTACTCAAACATCAACTTCACTAGATCTGCAATGTTCGTCTCATAATCGACTCTGATGTACTGACAGCACACAAATAGAAGAATTATCAATTATGCAACGGAAATGCAAAGCAGATTTATATTGCTCTACTGTGGTCTTCTACGCCTCCAACCTCATTTAATAGAATTTCTTACACTTTAGAATGGTTTCGTACAGTCAGAGAAGCACTAATGCAGGCATACAGACAGATGAACAGACAAATAGGCTGATTGCTGGACTGACCAACAGGATGTCTGAAAAACAGTTACCTTAGCAATTTTTTGACCTGAAGTGGCAAATTCTACATCTCCGAAGGCATCTGTTGCGGATGTTTCAGTGTGCGTTTGAACCTTCCATGTTCCCTTAGGGTACGCGGTGGATAAATTAGTGTGTTGATTGCCCCAGTATCCGCAGCCACACAGGCCCGACCACCTTTTAAAATATAACAGCGAATAATAATTAATTATTGTACGGCGTTGAATTCTTTTTTCATCGTCAAAGGTAAAGACGCAAATAACGAATTGCGTGTGAAATATTCAACGAGAAAGTGCCTCTGGTTGTCGACCAATTATTTGATCAATACAAATCCATAAATCGATCCTTCGCCATGCACTGAAGACTTCACGATGCATCAAGTCAGAGTAGGAGAGAAAATGACGACGTTAAAGACAAAAAGACAACAGCAGATTTAAAATTGAAAATAGACACCTGTCATCTGGAACGAATCTTTTGCAAGTTCTTTTCTTAAAAGTGGTTGTAATGAACTCATTAATTGGAAGCTGAAAAACAGTTTGAAAAATTCTGTACTTCAGCGTCTAACTTAAAACATTCAATTAAAATTATACAGGGCTATGTAAAATGACTCCTCATACTGAAATTAAAATCCTGATTGATGACGTTGTGGGGTACTGAATAATCCTGTTACCCTGTAATAAAGTCTGTTTAAAGACTTTTACTACATACCTGCAGTCCTGTATGCTATAAAAATACTGTTGAAATTTTGTACTAAATTAAAAATTTTAAAGAAATATCCCACTTTCTGGCAAGTGCACAATCTGTGACAGATGTTTGTTGCAGTTTATAATTATTTTCAGTTTATAATTAATTTCAGCATATCTCACACTTTTGTCCTTGGATAAAGCACGCTGGTGGGGGGGGGGTACTTCGTTCTCTTATACTTGGTTTAGGGGTACGTAATCGTAAAAAGGTTAAGAACCACTGCACTGGACCTATGTAACAAGTGGCAATTGCATTCAACAGCTGTCAGACCTTCAGTACATATTAAACACACAATCAGTCAACAACATGAATAGTCATTAGCAGCCTGGCTTAACTGTTCTTATCCACCATAGACTGTCAACTGGATGTCCGACCTGAAATCCTGGATTTGACCTGGATCTTGTTCGATTGTGTTTTGTGTGCCATCAGCTGATGCCTCTAAGCCTTCTATTCATCTAAGAAGTGGCGCTATAGACGTTTAAGAGGATATTGGACTAGATTAACTAAATATAAATTGGTCGAGCATATCATTATGAAATCTATGAAGCTTACATCTCTGATTTCGTTTTCGTCATTTCTATTCTTATTTCCTTTTTCGACGCCAACCATTTCGACTATTTCACATCGGAGAATGCGTGCACGCAGCGAATGTAAACAACGACTCCTCTAAACTAAAACATATAGTTCTGCGTAAAGATCTAATATATATATATATATATATATATATATATATATATATATTGACGTAGAGAGGTGTCCGGCCCTCGGAGCAGCATGCACTGATGGCGCCCTCAACTTCCGAAAAATTCTGAAAAGCTTAAAAAGGTCGTTACTTATATCTAGAGATGTAGTCAACAGAGATGTAGTACTTGGTACTTGTACTTGTACTCGAGTTGTACTCGAGTACAAATTTTTAGTACTTGTACTTGTACTTGTACTCGGAGGCCAGGTACTTGTACTTGTACTTGTACTCAGGTGTTAGGAATGCAAGTACTTGTACTTGTACTCGGAGGCCAGGTACTTGTACTTGTACTTGTACTTGAAGCATTGTGTACTTGCTACATCTCTGGCTTCATGTACTTCAATGGTACCAGTAATGCTGTTCCTTTAGGCTAATGACAAGCACATCTTCACAGATGGCCAAGTACCTGGAACTCAACGAAATTTATGATGAAGCCACTGATACCATCGTATTTTGGAACAGTGAAGTTAATAGAAAGGAGTTCAACAGGCTGTATAATGCAGCCATTAATTAGAGACCTTAGTGTGCCTGCTTCTGGCGCACCAATTAAACACGTATTTAGCCAAGCTGGCTTGATCGCGAGACCGCATAGGTGGGTTAATATGACCGATGCAAGACTATCATCTCTATTTTTAAGTGCAACTGTGATTATATTTAGATGCTAATATAGTGTAAATTTTATTCGTGGCCGGACAAACTGTCCGAGGACAAAATGTCACGGACAAAATGCCATGTAGAAATGTCATGGGGACAAAATGTCAGCAAAAAAATGTCATTGTCAAAAATGTTGTACTAGTACTTGGAGGCCAGGTACTTGTATTTGTACTTGTACTCGGAGGCCAGGTACTTGTACTTGTACTTGTACTCGGAGGCCAGGTACTTGTACTTGTACTTGTACTCGGAGGCCAGGTACTTGTACTTGTACTTGTACTCGGAGGCCAGGTACTTGTACTTGTACTTGTACTCGGAGTTTTTGGAATGCAAGTACTTGTACTTGTACTTGTACTCGGAGGCCAGGTACTTGTACTTGTACTTGTACTTGAAGCATTGTGTACTTGCTACATCTCTGGTAGTCAAGACCAGCAGTTAACCGAGACCAAGACAAGACCAAGACCACTACCTGACTACCATCAAGACCAAGACCGCTACTATCAAGACCAAGACCAAGACCTCTACCATCGAGACCAATACCAAGACCAAGGCCACTATCAACGAGACCAAGACCGAGACCAAGACCGCTACCATGGAGACCAATACCAAGACCAAGGCCACTATCAACGAGACCAAGACCGAGACCAAGACCGCTACCATCGAGACCAAGACCGAGACCAAGGCCACCTAATGTCATAATGCTCCGGATGATGACTGTTGCCTAACGTGAAACCATAAATGAAATTTGTACAATCTGATAATTATAAGCGATATTTCTTATAATATATAGTGGTCTCGAAAAATTTCCGAGACTTCATCAAGACCGAGACCAAAACCAAGACCACCATTACTGAGACCAAGACCAAGACCAAGACCTTAGCTGTCGAGACCAAGGCAAGATCAAGACCACAAACAATCGGTCTCGAGCGGTCTCGAGACCAAGACCGAAGTCTCGAGGACTACATCCCTGCTTATTTCGCTTCTTATTCGAGTTAGTTAGATGAGCGCAGACGGCCTATGCAATTGCACTACACGTTATATTAAAAGATACGTAAATACTCGTATTTGCCGCTTTTGTCTGCTTCTTTGCTTCTTTTTGCTACCATAATCCTAAACCTGAACATAACCATTACCCGAGGTTGGCACTCCCAACTCAGCGCCGCTCGGGGGTCCCCCGTCCCGTCGCTAAGCCTCTATATATTTACACATACTGTATATATACAGTGATGGGCAAGAGTTAACTTTTAAACTACTTTTTTAGTTGCATCAAAAGTTAAACTGGTTGGGTAAAAGTTTAGTTAAGGCATTAGTTAAACGGAATTTTTAAAGTTAACTGGCTAATAGTTAAACTTGAGTTATTCAGATTCTATGTCACTTTCAGCACAGGCTAAGTCACGCGTATGCTCTACTTTTTCATGTCAACCGCATAATTACCTGTTTCAATTATGAATTATTATTATTACCGTTATTATTATTATTATTATTATTATTATTATTATTATTATTATTATTATTATTATTATATTTATTGTTACAATTGTGCTATATGAAATTATAATTGTAAATCGTGTTCGTTGCAGCTTGTAGCCTAGTTTTACTAGCTCAGTAGCTCATGTCAAAGTTAAAAAGTTAATGTTATAAGTTAAACTGCTTTTAATTAGTTATCAGTTAAAGTTAAAGTACTACAGTGAAAAGTTAGTTACTTAAAAACTTAATCTGCTTGATTGCAAAAAAGTTTAGTTAAAGTTTCACTAAAAATTAGTTAGTGCCCATCACTTTATATATACATATATATGCATGCATGTGTATATATGTATATATAGACAGAGAGAGCGAGAGAGAGAGATCTTATTCAAGAATAATCAAATAAACGTTAGGATTTGGAGTGTTTAACCCTCCAACACTGATTTTCCAATTGTTGGTGGTGAAAGTTATCCGACCCCATTACTTCTATGAAAAATCGAACACTGATCGCGATGAAATTCTTCTTTCAGAACAGACAGCGTCACTTACACAGAACCGCCAATTGTTATATGGAATCACAATTTCCTAACAAATATCTTGACAAGCACGATATCCTAGTCAAGAAAATCGAATCGGACAAGCAGTTAAAAATACTAAACACGTAAGGCTCTGAACGACAGACTACAGCTGACCTTCGTTAACTTATAACGTATACTTAGC
The DNA here is from genome assembly GCA_018105865.1 of Metaphire vulgaris. NCBI lineage: Eukaryota > Metazoa > Annelida > Clitellata > Crassiclitellata > Megascolecidae > Metaphire > Metaphire vulgaris. The sequence goes on from CM030853.1 coordinate 9,054,301, forward strand.
GGGTCTGTAAAATTGAGACACGTGACAATTAGGTTCCGCCGATTATGTCTCCAGGACGTTTATGTCAGGTCCCTCACCTGTTACGAATAAAAAGATTTAAATTAATAAAAATGCTCTTCCTTGACATTCTCTTCCCAAATGGAAATTAGTTATGCTCTGTATCTCATGTATATGTATCAATGCTTATTCCAGAAATTAAAAAGAGGCATGTTCTTACGAGGATTTGGATCATATTCAAACGATTATATACTGTACATCATAGGCATACGAGTATTTAGATAAGTGCCAATTAAAAAAGAGTCATGTGAGGTTTAGATAAATATCAATACTTATTCCATCAGGAAGCTGTGCAATAAGCCTCGAAGGTAGTCAGTAATTTCGCAATCTGCATAAGCTCTCGCAATATACAATCGTTCAACAATACCATTTTACCTGAACTTCTTCACGATGTAGGCCTATATATGTTTCTGCTCAATTTGGTTCTTATGTGCCAAATAGCCAGGCACGTCTTTTGCCAGTGTGAGGCCTCTGTCACTTGACGGCCTACGGGACCCCAGATAGGCTGGATCCCACAGGAAGAGCCCAGCTGCCCATGTCATGGCCTCCTGACCTAAAGTCTCAGTCACTCGTGGCATCATTTCTGTACAAATCATTGAGATCAATTGTAATCAATAACTGACAAACTGGCCGACAATCATATGTCCACACCATCACAGCTCACAAACACCTGTCAGCCCGTCAGATTGTCAATTAATGCGCCGCATTCGACGTGCTGACAGGTGACGTCATAGGCACAGTGCAGATTTATCGATATTTGACATTCTACTATTACTGCTGTTTCATTGTCCTTTTTACTATCGATGTTGGTTACCGCTACTCACCTGCGGCCAAGTATAGCGCTATATGATCAGCCGGCCAGGCGGACAGCCTAGGGGGGAGAACCGACGCAATGACAGACTGACGCGCGGAGACAATGCCTATATCTATCATATTAAGATCCTTATCTGTATGTCTCTTTGTCTGTTACCTTCACGCGTTCTGATTGGTTGACTATTGGTAGACGGTTTAGACCGTTTAGTCCTTACGTCGCGATGCGTTGGTGGACGATGTTCGAAGACGACGTTGCTATTGGTAACAATTGTTCGTAGAATCGTAGTTTAACACGGTTTAGTCGAGTCATTGCAGCGTCAGAGGGGTGGGCGTGCGACGACGTTGCTATTGGTAACAATTGTTCGTAGCTTGAGGATCTTAACGTACGTTTTAACGTACACAAAAAATACGTGTACAGCGTCACAAATGGTCATAGTTGCGTGATTTTAACGTACATAGGCCTAATTATTACGTGGCGCAGAGCTTGGCTAGGTGGCGATCATTGAAATGTTGTTCAGCATGAATTCAATGATTGGGTATTAGGTATAGGTATTGGATTAGTATTATCCTGCACTGCGAGCGAAGCGAGCATCTTTCTAGTATATATATATATATATTTATATAGGGGATGCAGACATAGGCCTGTGTATAGGGGATGCAGACATATGCCATTATATATATATATATATATATATATATATATATATATATATATATAATTTACTGTATAAATAGGAGATGAAGACATATCGTAACTTCGTAATCCCTTTTTCTTTCCGGTTGTTGTTATGTTGAATCGCTGTTGAATCGCTAGGTGGCTGCGGGAGCGAGGGGCGTCGCTCTCTTTCGGTTTTATGTTTGATAGAACTTTATAGAGATTAAAGATTAGTTCGAAAATCCATTCAATCTTATATCGTTTTGCGCTGCGAACCCCCAGCAATAGCAGAGTGGGTTACGCTTTGGAGCGGTAGGCTTATGGAATGAGGTTCAAGCCCCGTTAGCGCCCCTAGTGGCTTTCATTTCTTTAAATCACGGTGCGGGTTTTCATTACACGCTTTTCACTGCTTGACAAAATGCGGTAATGTATGAAAAGTACTCAAATCACTCCCCTGCAGATTTTTTAAGCTTAAATTTAAATTAAAACTAAATTGAAAGTTCACCGTCTGTAACTGCTGCTATTTCAGCAGATCAATTACTTACAGTATAAGCTTATTTCTCAATCGAAGCGGAATAATATAGACAATATAATAACTGATTGACTTATTTGAATTAGGAATCAAATACAGAGGAATCAATAAAATGTCAGATTTAAAGTTGATACTCCGTGCTGCTTGTCCGTTGCCTTCGAGAAATGATGAACGCTTAAGCACGTCCGTCAATGGGACTTTATGCCGGACCACGGAGTGGAATTCCGCGATACGGATAGCGAATGCAGACCATCAGTTTGGCAGATTCGGTGACATTGCCGAGAGAAACGTTCTGCTGGTAGTCGTCGGCGCAGGCAAGATAAGTCGTCGCATCCACATCGCTGGGGAAATTCTGACTAACGATACAACCGAAGTTACCGTCGGCGTTCAACAGACCTTCGGCGTCATTCCAAATGGGGAGCCCGGTCAACACTTCTCGACACTCTTTATTGCGACCGGGGATATCGGACAGTGGAGCCGTGTAGTAGCAGAACACTGTGAAGTCGTTCTTTGGCGGATATCCGCTCCAAACGATGTCACCGCACGATGAATTTATGACATAGTTGGCTAAAAATAGCAACGGAACGAACAGCATGTATAATATCTGCCATCTTTTTATGCAATTTAAACACAAAGTCTATTCACATCTACTTTGATCGTAGGACATTTTTCGTTATAATCGACCACGGAGTTGACTAAACGACATGAGTGACTGGATGTGATCCGTCTTTATTTATCGCCAGTGATACGCAGGGCAGCCGAGATAAATTTCGGGCCCCGGAAAAAAATTCCGGGCCCTTAAGAAAAATTTATCATGTCTCCGAAAAATCTGACAAGCAAACAAACGTCATTAACTCTCTAAACACAGCCTGCCAAGCATAAAAACAAAAAAAAACGTTATCAACTCTCCAAAAACAGCCTGACAAGCAAAAAAACGTTGTCAATTCTCAAAAAAAACACCTTATCGTCACCGGATCTGGGCCCCTGAAAAAATCATGGGTCCCGGTACAATGTACAGACTGCACCCCCTCTCCTCAGGCCTGGTGATACGTCTTAGCGGCGATTGCGTATAGCTTCATTCTCCGTTTCTGATTAGCAGCGCTGAACAAAACAAGCGCCAGACAGACTTTTATTCTCTGCATTCAGAGTTGATGAGAAAAGCTTCATCGTGATTTTTGCTGCTTGAGGCATATTGAACCCAACTGTTTCCTATTTTGTCAATTATTTCGGCGATGACATGTGATACGCACAAATACGATGCAGGAGAATTCCGAATAAAACCGGATTAGGTAAGAAATTACTTTTAAAAAGGTTATCTTGCAGCCTGAAGATTAAAACGCCTTCTTGTCGACTTGTTGGAGGTGAATTTGATATCGGACTTGGGTTAGAGGGGAACATTTTCATTGTGCTTGAATTTGTTTAGAATGGAAGAAGAACGTTGGAGAGGGAGGAGACCACGGGCACGAAGCCTTGTCTTGTATATCTGTCGAGTGTTGTGTAGCGAAAGATAATGGTTGTTGCAGGAAGAGGAAAAAGTCTGGTAGGAGAATAGAGTTGGACGTGACACAAGAGAACGTATGTTTTATAATTATGATTTACGTATCATGTAGGTAAAGAAGATGACTTAATCTAGACAGCAACATCACCATCTTCAGCCTTGATCGATCATTAAATTTTCATTGTAGGCCTAGAGACCTTAGGTATATTAATCATATGAAGAAAGCAACGTGCACCAAATCTTTCTATTTTGCCAAATTCCACTCATCCAAAATTCTATGCCGTTATGTCATTAACTCCTTAACCGTGTATTTAACTGTAACTCAATGTAAAATGGACGGATATATCCGGGGTTCTCAGTAGAGGGGTTAATAAGCCTACCGGACGAGAGATATTGTAGACATTTGGCGGAAAATGGTAACAAATTAGTTTCAATCCAAACGCAGATTACTATGTGATCAGTTGCATTATAGCCAGTCACAGCAGAAACCAATCGACGCCTTTGCACTCACGCGATTCGCAGAGTCGTCCGGTCCATTCGATCGGACATGTGCAGCTGCTGGTTCCTGTTCCGTCAGGGACACACGTGGCGCCGTTCATGCAAGGACTGGGGTTACACCCGCCGATATCTAGAGCAAACAATGTCAGAGTAATCACACGAAGTCCTAGGATATCCAATCACACACGTCACTAAGGATGGCAGCTAAATCGATAAGACCATATTATAATTATACGTAGTTTTTTCCCAATACCAGTTATGACTACGTTTTCTAATTGTCAGTCTGGTAGGAATTCTGATTCTGAAAGGTTTACCATGAAACTAAAATAGCGTGAAATAGCACACAATACAATTGCATCACATGCCTTATAGGACACAAACTATAATCCCCTCTTTTGAATCCCCAACATCTAACTTAGAAATATCTGATCTCGTAGTTTAAACCACAAATTTTGGTCTGCACTTCATTTTTATATTTTTATTCTCTACTTTAATACCATTCTCAGCTCCTGGCTCAGACCTACTTCTGAACCTTCAACCGACTTCTACCAGCCTATTCCCGAGGTTTTACTTCGATAACCTTCAACCTCCGTCAACCTTTGACCCCGCTCAATATTTATTTGACCCTGACTTCTGGTTCCGTCAATTTTGACACCTGCAACGGTCAGTCGCTTCACCTTTTAACCTATCGACTTTAGATGCCCTCAACCTTTGACACATTGTACTTGATATCTTCCATTTTTGTGTCTCGCCAAATTTTTAACACATACACAATATTGACCTTTTGCCGCAAGTCATAGTCGCAAGTTTGCTAGTTTGTTTTCTGGTATGACAGAGATCCACTTACATGTTTCACAACGCGTCCCGGTGTAGTCTGTGACACAGATGCACTGGTAGTTCCCGGTTCCATAGTCGGCCTCGCAGGTCGCTCCGTTAAGACAAGGACTACTGAAGCAAGCATCGACTACAATGACAACAGTAGAAAAGGATTTCATCAGATGCGTGTTGCTGCTGATTTGCATAGTAACATATTGTCTGCAGTTGATTTGATTCGAATCATCCATATTGAGATTAGACGCAACTAAGTTGATTGATTCGTTAGATTTATTCCCTCGTTTGAGTGTCACGTCATTTTAATGATAAACTACACATATGTTTAGGCCTATGTAGTTTTCTCGGACAAATGTCGGCCATAAGACCGAGACTGAGACTGACTGAGGCAGCCTCCGGCAACCGCCACCACCGACATTCAACGTACCCTTTATTGTCGAAGTTCGTCATTTATTTCCTCGTTCCCTTACGTTCAACACTGTCTTGAGGTTCTTAAGGTGCTCTCAATAATTATGCGCTCACAGATATTCTTGACGCTCTAAGACCAGCGGCCAGTCGCTTCTTAAATCTCTTCTCGTGAGAAGGTTGTCGTTTGTCATTCTGTGTGTTCGTGTAATAGCTAAACCACTTCTGAAAAACCTATCGACTTAAGAAAGACCTTCAGATATCAATCATTCGAAGACTTTAATTATTGTAATATTACCCAAGCTTCCATTCTGTGAACTAAAACTCCATTATTTATGCGAGCCTTTCATTTAATTAAAATAAGCTTGAGTGAGTAGTGCACACTTGGGATCAGCGGTGATTTGGGCGTTTGGCTCCTTTGCTGTATAAGCATAACAAACACAATCCTCCACACAAAAGTAGATTATACAGAGATGTCTGAAAGACTCTTGATTGAGAGTTACTAGTAAAATTTGCCATCTTGTCAAAGTTCAGTTTTCATAAATTACTTCGTTACCTCAGTTTTCAATTCAGAGACACTTGTAGCACATACGTCGTGCGTGTGTGTTGTGTTTTTTTTACAAACGCTTATCAAAGACGATTAGCGTCTAAACGTCCATCTGTTGGAGATATTTATTTGGCGGAGGCGATAGAACCGATGACGAATGACAGGGAAAATTTATCAAACGACCGCATAAATAATTGATGAAAGCATGAGAGTCAATATCTCGATTGCGATAACAGCTACGCGCACACACACACACGCGCGATAACAGCTACACGCACACACACACACACACACACACACACACACATATATATATATATATATACATATATATATATATATAAGCCTGGCTGACAGTCACAGGCAGGGCCGTCGAGAGAATTTCCGGGCCCCGGTACAAAAAAGCCACGGGCCCCTGACCTGCCAAGTGTTTGAAAAATGTAATGACCTCTTTTTGCTTGTCAGTCTTTTTATGGCTTATGGCATTGATTACTTGACACCATCGGCCCTGGCTCCTAATCAGACGTTCGCCGGGGCCCCTGAGCTCCTGACGAATATGTCCTTTTTCCGTTGTCAGAATCTTTTTCAGGGTTCACACTATTGTTAATACGTCATCATCACCGTACCCGGGCCCCTTTGGGCTCCATGGGCCCCGGAACAATGTACCGGCTGCACCCACCCCCTCTCCTCAGGCCTGGTCACAAGTCCATAAATCGATGTCGCTATGACACGTTCCGCCATTGAGACATTGGACTACTCTGACAGTTATCGATTACTGATTTACTGCAACGATAAGAGAGGCAAGACGCTCGTTGACTTCAGCTATTTCAGCTCCTCTGATCTATCAACTGCTATCATTGGGTCTAACTACACAATTGACCTACTTATTGACCCAAATAATCAAGATTGGCATGATCGCAAGCTACACCTTCTATTTGTCATAATTGTAGAGGTGTTACCATGGTGAATATGGCAACGACTCTACATCTGATAGCACCTCTACAAAATTAATCTGTATGCGATAGGCGTTGCAGATTAGCAATTCACAAGACATCAGCTTCAGCAAAGAGGCGACTTGACGATAAAAGATGCATCTGGTGTGACGTGCAGTGTTGCCAGTGTGGGTTTTTTCCAACCAAATCTGGTTTTTTGGGCCTCGTTTGGTTGTTTGGTATTTTTTTTGGCGGAATCTGGTTTTTTTTAAATCTGCGAAAATTAACAAAAATTGCCTGATTTATGCAGTGAAAGTGAGAAAATTAGGAGTTTTCAGCATGTTGAAAACTTGAAAACTTTTTGTTTGCTTGTAGAATCAAGTTTACAAGTTTAAAGTTTACCTCTTTACCTTGCTTGAAGACGACAAGACGACCCCTTTTTTGCTTGTCAAGACTTTCTGGAGACGTTGTTACTACGAAATTTCGAAATTTTTCAAAAAAATTCAGGTCTGTCGCTATTTTTATGAATTTTATCATCTTTTTGGACCTTTTGCGAACCTGTTTTTTCTGGTTTTTTAAAGGCACGATCTGGTTTTTTTCCAAAATGTTCACTGGCAACACTGGTGACGAGACCTTAGGAAGGTCAGTCGGGACAGGGAGTCTGTAAGGGAGTTACGAATTGCTATCGCGCAAGGGTGTGCATAGGCGATAACGTTTTTTTGCTTGTCAGCCTTTTTTGATAGGCGATAACGTTTTTTTGCTTGTCGAGCTTTTTCGGCAGACACTGGTTTCATATTTCTCAGGTGGTCCGCGAAAATTTTTTTACACTCAAAAGTGGTCCACGAGACAAAGGGGTCTGAGAACCACTGGCTTAGACAATTGTCTATTACTGTAGTAACACCAGGAGAACGTGGTTATTTATTGCAACGTTATTTGTCAACTAGCTGCTTATCCGTCAAAAATGACGGGAGAGTTTGGCTGTTTTTTCTACCCGACTTTATTCTGCCAAACGCGTTCCGATATATTACATTTTTAAACGTTCTAGCATTTTGTCCAATGACTTGTCCTTGACCGGAACATGGCTTGATGAGCAGTTTGATGTTTTCTGAGTTTCTTGTTCGCCATGATGCCATGGTAAAAGACTGATTCGCTTAAGTATATTCCTACATGTTCAAATGCTTTCATTTGCGACTTCTTGATGTCCATTGCAAATGCAGGAAGCACTCGAAATTGGCGTTCAAAACGAGTGGCAAATACGCATCCTCTTCTTCCTTAGGTGCCTTGCTTTTTACGCAGGCGACTGTAGACCCACTATATTCGATCTCTAGTGAGCCTCAGAAGCTCGATGTTGTTCTTTGCTTCCAGACCTTCTCTCAGCTTGTCTAAGAATTTATACATCTCTCTTCCTTTCAAACTTTTCCTCACGCCAGACCAGTCTCTGCCACGTTCTTCCTGTCCCTCTTTTCTCATCACGTGACCAACCAACGCATACGCCTTTTTATGAATGCCATTAATTTTAGTTGATTTACAATCGCATCATATGACTGAAAATCTATTCATGGCATTGTAACCACGTTGCCTCGGTTTTTTCTTATAGGAATTTTGTGGTTATAAAATATTTGATGGCAATCATCCTCAGTCAGTCGTGTTCCGTTGTACAGCCATTTCTTTGGTGAAAAGGGGAAAACTGCGAAGAAACTCCGAAGGATAGCTGTGTGCTTCATTACATGACTTAATACACATTACTACAGTGTATAATGTAATAACGTATTGTATGTATAATGGAAGGTGAAAGGGAGGAGGGGAAAGGATGACGATGGAAGGAAATGGAAGACATGCGGTGACGAAAAATATAATTAATCGGATAACTGAATTAGGTTACGCAATTATATCCAGTTTGTGTGAAGTATGCGGGGGGAGGCGATAGATAAGGACGAGAGGGGAAACGGAGATAGAGTGATGAGAGCTGAGAGGGTAGGGGACAGGAGACGGAGTGAAGGGGAGGGAGGGACGGAGAGGGAAAGGTGTGAAGGGATGATGAATGGAAGGGGAAGAGAAAGGAATGGAGAGAGTGAGGGAAGGAACGGAAAACGAAGCAGTGGGGTAGGAAATAGGGATGACAGGAAGGCGTATGTGAAGAGAGAGATGAGGGAGAGACGATGAAGAGAAGGTAAGGGAATGGAGGTTAAAGGGACGAAGAAGGGAGGGATTTGAAAAAATTAATGAGGGGTCAAACGCACACAGTTATAAACTGTAAATAAGATATAGAGAGCAGTGTATAGCTAAGCAATAATTTAGATAATAAACGACGTCGATATTCTCAAACTCCGCCCATTATGAAATTCCATTGCTTTGCAACGATTATAAAATGACAACAGCACCTCTTCCAATGAATTCGGCGTTATGGGGCAAACAAACATTAAGAAAATGTCTGTATTATTTGAAAAACAACAATTGCTTTGGAATATATATACAGTCTCTATTACTTTTTTAAACCTATTTGTCAATTAATGGGATGCATGAAAAATCGTCACTAACTTGAACCGCAATCAGTCCCTGTATATCCCGGAGCACAAGTACAGGTCCATACATTGATGTCATTGTTACAGGTACCACCATTGAGACATGGATTGCTCAGACAGTTGTCTGTTACTGCAAACATTTCAGGAGAATGTGGTTATTTACTGCAACAATATTTTCAAATTGAAAAAGCTAGAAGCGTCAATGCGTAAAACCTCTGGCTTTTTTTATAAATGTCAATTACGAGGTTGCCTGAAAATTACACAAACACACACACACACACACACACACACATATATATATATATATATATATCCTTTACTCGCGATTAACGCGCGATTAACGCGAGATTAACGCGCGATTAACGCGTTAATCTGTTAATCGCGATTAATTTTTTAATCGCGAGTTTTATTTAAAGTTGACTGAAATGGATGATGCATGTGCTACATCCTACAGTATCTAGGCTAATGCTATGCGTGGTAATTAGTTGAAATTCTGAAAGTCTTTTCTGCAACTGGTGCATTGTTTATTTCAATTTAATTACTACATTGGGACCAGAATAACGTTGCTAAAGAAAATGCCATTAATCGCGATGAAATAAATTAATCGTTGACAGCACTAATATATATATATATATATATATATATATATATATATATATATATAAGCGAATTAAATTTTCGTACACGCAACCTCACAATCTCGAAATCGCTTGCATAATTTTATGACGAATAACACAGCTGTACTAACTTGAACCGCAATCAGTCCCTGTATATCCCGGAGCACAAGTACAGGTCCATACATTGATGCCATTGTTACAGGTACCACCATTGAGACATGGGTTGCTCAGACAGTTGTCTATTACTGCAAAAATTTCAGAAGAATGTGCTTATATACTGCAACAATATTTTCAATTTGAAAAAGCTAGAAGCGTCAGTGCGTAAAGCCTCTGGCTTTTTTTATAAATGTCAATTACGAGGTTGCCTGAAAATTACACACACATACATACACAAACACCAGAGTTGTCCATGGGTTGGGTTGGGTTGGGTTGGATTTGGGTCCAGATTTTTGACAAATTAATGGGTTGGGTTGGGTTGGGTTGTATTTCGTGAGTCTATACATTTTAGCCTCTTCTTTACTTGTTAACCACATGGTCTGTTTTGGCGTACTAATAATATCCATAGATTCTTATATTATGTCATATGGACTGCGCATGCGCCAAAGGCGCCATGTACGTTAGTCTAGATTCCATAATGCCAACGAATTAAGTTGTCTGTACCAAATGGACCTTGACAATTCAGATCGATTACATCATGTGGGCTGATAAACATAGTCGGCTGTTGTTTACTTGCCTGGCTTAAAACCGGCCATAACTAGTTGGCAATACGCAAGGCAGAAATATATGTTCAGTTTGTTTGAGCTTCGAATTCAGTAAGCAGTACTAAGCACACGAGAATGGCTAGCGAAATCGAGCATGATCTGAGAGGTAATACTTTTAAAAGACACTAGTATGATAACTCTATACTGTCGTCATAATACTGTAGTGTTATGAGATTATTATTATTGTTATTATTATTATTATTATTATTATTATTATTATTATTATTATTATTATTATTATTATTGTTATTATTAGCTAGACGATTTCTATAGTGTAATAAGCATGACAAAAATGGCCAACGACAAGAGCGCTTTACAATACTACGTATATGAGAAAATATCAGCTCTGCAGTGGAAAGGAGCTGGGAGAGAATCCCTTACCATTGCAGACTTCTTGTCGTTTTGTGTGGTCCTCCCAGTGTTTAATCTAGACTCCTGGACTCTGGGGAGGGGGTGAAACTGACAAAGCCGGGGAAAACTGACAAAGCCGAGGGAATTCTGCTAAAAGGCTGCTGTTATTCCATTTAGTATGCCAAAAACGGGGATTGCGTTCCGGTTTGCCGCAATAACAACTAGAAAAAACTATTTTTGTGCTTGAATGTAGGCTGTCTTTTTTAAAAAAATGCGATTGTACTTTCACGTTGTTGTATGGATGCGTTGAGTTTGGGTTAGAAGACAGGAATTTCTTGTGGGTTGGGTTAGGTTG
>CM030853.1:9068174-9300674 GCA_018105865.1 Metaphire vulgaris
TCTCGTTCATTTCTAAAGCGCTTTCAAAAGATGCACCGGAGTAGCTCCTTATTTCTATGCGCTTAATCTCAAATGAAGTAGCTATAGCCGGATCAAAAACATTTCCCCACAGACGTCAATTGCATTTCGATTTTTTCATTTGATATAATCTATTTAAAAACAGCTGACAACGCTCTAAATTATTTGCATTTATAACTTATAAGGGTTTTGGTATTGAATACCATACAGGATTATTGGCAAATATATATTTCGCGTAGCCTACTTAAGTTTCTTGCATTGATAATCAAACTAATTTACAGTTACAGTAACATGGATACATTACGCCTCTCGATAATCCATTCAAAAATCCACACAAAAATTCTGACTTGTCGTGCCCAATTTAATTTGCAACTGTCATTTCTAAGGTAGACCCATGCTAGATTTTAGACGTCTTAGCCGTCACCGTTAGTCGACAAGCGTACACCACTTGGTGGCTGGTGCTGTTCGACTTCAGATTACATCATTAATCAAGTAAGAGCTTAAGTGCTAGTACATTCTACCAGTGTTTATTCTAGCCACCTTGACATTGGGGGAGTTTGAAATGTTTGGGGGAAGAAGGTTTCTCTGCCCAAAAACCTTGACGAGCAATAAAGGTCATCCTGATCTGATATTAGATTTTTTCTCCGTCCGAAGTGGTGACAAGCAAAAAAAGGTCATCATATCTACTCAACAGGCCCTAATGCTCTTCTGAATAAGGTCATATCCTTGTAGAGTCGTATCCCAGAGCTTCTATGAGTTACGACAGTTGGGAACAGTTATATCTTCGCTGTCAGTCGAGGCTGCAACTGCGTTAGTTCATTCGTTTATCGGAACGAGATTGGATTATTGCAATAGTCTATTATATTACATCACAGGAACTCAATTGCAAAGACTGCAGTCTGTGCAAAATGCTGCAGCTTGGCTTGTAACGACTACACCTCGTTGGGCTCACATCAAGCCTGTGCTAAGATCACTGCACTGGCTTCTGTGCGGTTGAGAACTCTCTTTAAAATCAACTCCATAGTCGACAGTTGCCTCAGAGGAGAAGCTCCGCGATACCTGATCAATGACTGTCGCCTTGTTTGTGCAACTAAAAGATCCATGGTGCTCAGGTCGGATGACTCAAGATTACTCTCTACCATGCGAACTTACAGCAAAATCGGAGACAGGGCTTTCAGTGCATCCGGTCCTCACAACTGGAACTCCCTTCCTAAGTCTTTACGTGGTAATACTGTCTCGCGCGCAGTCTCTTTGAGCAGACTGAAGACGCACTTTTTTATTCGGATTTTGACTCTGCAGTAGCGGCGCATTTTTACCCTTGCAATCTAGTATATATCTATCTATCTATCTATCTATCTATCTATCTATCTATCTATCTATCTATCTATCTATCTATCTATATATATATATATATATATATATATATATATATATATATATATATATATATATCTATATATCCTTATGTTTTCCCCTCTCCTAAATAAAAAACCCCTCTCATCACACTTTTGGGGGAAATTTCCATCCCAATGCAACATGTAGATATTTGGGGGGGGAATTTTCAAACTTGGAGGGAATCCACCCCAAAAAGGCCTAGAATAAACACTGAATTCTACATTGTACGAGCATCGATTTGCGGTTTGACGATCAGTGAACACATTTTTTTTAAACATTCGGTTCAAAAACATTTGGCACAGGTGCAATCTGTTGGTAAATCTCTTCAATACATGTATCTATACGAACGCACTCGTGTTGCAGTCTGTTCCTGTGTATCCTGGACGACAGGAGCATACATATCCATCCGGTTGCTCTTGACAAGTTCCTCCATTGAGACAAGGATTGGACGAGCAATAATCTAAATGCAGAGTTTGTCAATAATTAGCCTACTACACGAAATGCTATCGATATAATAGGAAACTCCTGTGATTGACTGCAACATAAGAGGGCGTATTTTACAGCATGGATTATACTGTACTGTAGACTATTCTCTAGATCTTCTAAACAAACCTTAATCAATACTGCTGTATAAAATGTTACATGGCCGACGTTAGGAATAGTGAAATTTTTAAAACTAAGTCTACCCTGCGATTTAAAAATTTACAAAACCTAAAAGTAGAACTACATGCACATGCCATGAACAGCGTACAAGCTCAAGTGGCTCTGCGGTTTAACATTCAATAATATTAGCTATTATATTAATTAATGGAGGTGCTAGACTGCGAATTATGTTAGTACCGCAAAAGCGTCCAGCGTTTTTTGATTGAAATCGAAGGGGCTTTCCAGGAGCCCACCATCGAAACTCTGCACTACGGTCCCAAAATGCACTGTATCTGTCGGCAGATGCGTTCTGCTTTTTCTCGGTGTAAGGAAATAATCCGAAAATTCGAAATTCTACCTTTACCTGATAACTTCGTTTTGTTCCAATAAACTCTCTGGCAGCTTTATTCCTACCTCCTGGAAGATCGATTGCACAAGGATCGTCTCTACAGGTGGTGGAAGCGCTCACGCATGCCTTATAGTTGTCGTCATATTCCAGGTTGGATTGTTGACAGGCCGTAAAGAAGGTAGTCCCACCGCTGCACTGAATGAAGTAGTCACATCTTCCGCAGTATTGGTAGATATAATCTGGTGCACCCACGCAGTTGTCAATGCAATAAGGACCGGTGCTCTTGCAAATAGCTTAATTGAAACAGAAGAAAATTCAATTAGATGTAAAAAAATTAATTATAAATGCAAGTTTGAAAGTTAAGGAGATAACAATCTGGATAAGAACGCTTTAATTTGTTGTGGGTCTTACATGTACACTGTAGATGCTGTGCTAAGATCAACATATTGGCGGTAAGCTAAACGCTCATGACTTAGTATGACATGGTAGCTGATTCAAATTATGTAATTCATTAGGCCTATCTATTACTTTTTCTAGTTGTTATTTACTTATAGTCATTTTGTAAAAAAAGTAATTTTAATTGTTTAATGCCATGGCAATTCAAATTTACTGTAGAGTTTTTGTCTTTCATTTTCATATGTCTTGTGCCTTCCGAAGCATCTCACTTTCATGTAATCCAGCTGAAAGGGTGTTTCACTGGTGATGATAAATCTTAAGCAGTCTTCTTAGTTAGTGTCACTTGTGTTGCTAATGCTCTAACTGCTACCTACTAACTGCTATCGCAGGGGTAACTACTAACTACTTCTAACTGCTAACTATACTGCAGTTTTCACAGACGCTTCTTGTCGGTTTTTCTGGCTGAGAAGTATTATCTATTATTTAATACTTTCTACATTCTACTTTATTTATGTATCAAATGAACCTTATTTTAAAACTTAAATGGAGATCTGAGCATCAGGTTCTCACGCGCTGTTATGAAAGATGCACAATTCTCTCAAAAATTTCAAGCGGATGAAATGAATGAAAATTCACTGGACAAAATTTGTTTACAAAAGTTATGTCACTGAAATTAAATTGGTAATTTCTTATTAGATTTTATGTCCTGAACACGAATTTGGCAATCAAAATGTAACATTGGCTCTAGGTTTTTGCAATCTGCAATTATTGCCTATTACACTAATCACTGCTGCATAGCAATAGTGATAATAGGCCTATGGTTAATACCTTTAAAAATCAAATCATAGACTATTTTAACTTCTCAACCTTCCTGACTGGCCTTAATGTAGTACGCTACTGACGTAAGCTTACTTCAGCAACCTCCAGGCAATAATACTGTATTTAATAAGAAAATGATGCAACAAACTCTGGGTGATGTGTGCATAATGGTATTATTAAATGTGAACCAATATTACATCATTTAAGACTTATTTAGCATCTTGTTGCAATTATACTGGATACATGTATATGGTGAAACATAGAAAATGAGCGATGTGAAATATCTTCAAAATGAGAGAGCCAATTAAAACTTTTCGTGGCCATATTCGTGTTCAGGAAAGCAAAATACTACTGATTATGTCCTTTTAAAGTCAGCAACATTTTCACTTTTAACCAGTGAAACAGTTACGTCTACCTGTGCAACGACTGTTTGCCTGTGGTTTCTTTTTTACTTACGAGTTGGTATTTCACATTCTTTGCAAGTAGGAGAGGTTCCTGCACACGTCTTTGTATTGTCGTTCCAGACTAAACCTTCCGGACACTGATTATAGCTAATGAAGCCGTTGGTGCATTGAACGTAGTAACTGCAGCTGCCGCACCACTGGTACTCGCCGTTGGATGAAGGCGGACACTGTTCGACGCATGTGCTACCGGTGTCATCGCAGTTTCTTGGAGGAGCTGTTCAAGCATTACGTTATGGAAAATATATGAATTTAATGCGATGAAATAATAACATGTTATTGATTATTTATTTATGACTTTGATATGGTTCTAGCGCAGATGGCTACTAGACTGCAAATAGTACAGCATGGAAAAGGTCCCTTTAACCACGTCACTGCAATATCCATCAGGTGGTTTTCTAGGTCAAAGATCATGCTAATCGAAGAAGTGTTTATCGTTTCTTAAAGCCACAAAATTCAAAGCCTTTCGAGAAAATTCATTGCATAAAGAAGCTATTGCGTGCGTGCACTTTCAGTAAGATTTAATCTGCAGGGAAAAGAAAGGCTTAGTACATTATCAAGAACATCTCGTTTTAAACAAATTCATAGCTGCATTTCGACCAGTCATTTGATTATAGCATTATATTTGTTTGTATATTTCGTAAAACTGGATCGCAAAAATTGTCTTTCTCAATCACAAGAACCAACATTGCTGCTCTTTCCCTCTGACTGATCTCTGGAATTATCTGATCTTTTGCTGACGGATTTGAAGTAGGCTATCATGATACCTTAGAGCATTAACTTGGTGCTATAAAAGTGCATAATTATTATTATTTATTTGATCAAACTTTCACATCAAAGCAGTAGAGCAGTCTGTGCTGCACAGCTTTTCTGATGCACTGCTTCGTAAAGTGTCTGGGTGTTTGTTTATGAGAGACTTTGTTGGCACCAACTTTGAAAATGCGTCAGTACAGATCATACTTTAGCCTCTAAATCTACAGACTTCGTTTTACTGCATACACAGAACTTATATATATGTGTATGTGTGTGTGTGTGTGTGTGTGTGTGTGTGTGTGTGTGTGTGTGTGTGTGTGAGAGAGAGAGAGAGAGAGAGAGAGAGAGAGAGAGAGAGGTTATATAAGTATATATATATATATATATATGAATTTAATGCGATGAATGATGATGATATATATATGCTGAATCTTTTGCTAAGTTCTTCTCTGTAAAAATCTCCAAGATTCGCAGTGTCCTCAAGTCTTTCACTATTACTCAAACCACCTCTCCTCATTATCCTCCTCCCCACAACCTCCATGCAATTTATCCAGCTTCACTCCTACAACTGAAGAAGAGGTATCCAAACTTCTACTATCCTTGCCAAACAAACAATGTGATCTAGATCCCATACCTACCTCTTTACTCAAACAGTGTGCCACCGTGCTTACGCCTATTATAACTAGAATCATCAACCTCTCTCTTATCTCAGGCACTTTCCCATCCGCATTCAAAAACTCTTTTGTCACTCCTCTCCTAAAAAGCCTGGTCTTGACAGAGAAGATCTCAATAACTATCGCCCCATCTCAAATCTTTCTCTTCTATCAAAACTTACTGAAAAAATTGTGCTTTCAGACTGAATGAACACCTTTCAAGTAACTCACTATATAATGCTCATCAATCTGCCTACACTAAACATCACTCAACTGAAACTGTCCTCGCCTACATTTATGACAGACTCTTAACTGCAATTGGTCTTCCCCAAGTTACTGGCCTTTGTCTCCTTGATCTCTCTGCAGCATTTGATACCATAGATCACAAAAATTCTGCTCGAGCGACTCTCTCTCTGGTTTGGCATATCTGAAAAAGCTCACAACTGGTTTGCATCTTATCTCAAATCTCGGTCTTTTCAAGTGTCCTGTCTTGGCCAAATTTCTCTTTCTCATATTATAGATTATGGAGTGCCTCAAGGATCTGTTCTCGGGCCTGTACTGTTCAGCCTTTACACCACACCACTTTCATCTCTAATTAATTCCCTCAAATTAAACCACCAACTCTATGCCGATGACACTCAGCTATTCCTTTCCTTCTCACCTCTTTCATTCAATGCTTCTATTATTGAGCTTCAATCTGCATTCTCGTCAATCTCTGCATGGATGTCATCTAATCTCCTCGCTCAACAACCCATCTAAGACAGAGTTTCTTTTAATCGGACTACCCCAACAACTCAAAAAATTGACAATCCTAAACTAGTTTTGGCTCCTGACACCACAATAATCCCTGTTCCAACTGCTAGAAATCTCGGATTCAAATTTGACTCTTTTCTAAACTTCGAATCACAAATCTCCCAACTTTCAAAAGCCTGCTTTATTCATATTCGTGACCTTCGTCGCCTACGTCCTTGTCTTGATATTAAGACTGCGTCCACAATTGCCACCTCTATAGTCCACTCCAAATTAGATTACTGTAACTCCCTCTACTATAACCTTCCCAAAGCCTCCATCAACAAATTGCAATCAATACAAAATGCTTTAGCTCGTGCTGTTACTATGTCACCTAAATTCTCCCATATTTCACCCATACTAAAATCATTACATTGGCTTAAAATAACAGAACGTATTCAATATAAGATAATAACACTTACACATAGCTCACTTCAGTCATCAAAACCTGTCTACCTTAGATCACTATTAACCCCTCAGCCTCCTCGACCCACACGTTCGTCATCTCATCTCACTCTGTCACGCCCGCAAATCAGTCATCCCTGAAAATTTGCAACCGTGCCTTCTCATATGCTGCACTTGAACTCTGGAACTCGATCCCAGCTTCCTTCGCACACTTGGACACTTTAAAACAATAAAATCTGATTCCTCATTTCCTATAATTCCCGCACTATCTCCTCAAGTCTTCAGGTCTAAGCTTAAATCCTTCCTGTTTCTGAAATCATTTCCGCCATAGCTGTAACAACCTAGCCTCACTGCCCTTCGGATATTGACCATTGCCTGGCTGATCCCACACCTTTCCTATAGCTATTTTAAGAGAGCTGAGCGCCTAAGAATAAGCAGCTACTGTTGTGCTGCTTTCCAAGGCGCTATAGAAATCCACGAGATTTTACTTACTTACTTATATATATAGATTATATATAATAGGCCTATATAGTATATATACGGATTTTAGACGAAAAACCAGTTGGGAGATATGTATTTTACTCTACATTTGAAAGCATTGACAGCAATGGAAGATCTCACAGACAGAGGAATAATTTTCAGATATGACTTGTGGCATTACACATAACATTTTTTCATTAGGCATTAGAGAGCTTTTGGTACAGTACTCGTGCTTTTTCAGTGGCCGCCCCCAAAACTCTAGAAATCATGCTTCATCATGTACGCATTGCAAATTCAACACAAATTTTTAGAACAATTAGATTAAACCCCCACCTTTTTGACCTGATTTGTCACCCGTTTGTCCGACCGGATGGGCCTACACTGGATTTGACATGAATCTTTAGATAATTTTGATTTGGTGTGCTTCTATGCACTATGAAGTGGCGCGACAGACGTTTAAGATTAGATTAGAATAGCCTTTAGGCTTAAATTGCGAGACATGAAGTCAGATTCTGAAGCTTTTGTCACAAGTTTACTGGAAATATTTAAGTAAGCTTATGCCGAAGGGTTTGACCAATCAACTGGTGTTTGAATTACACGTGCTCATTATGTGTAATCTTCAGCGGCATCAGTCGTAGGCCTATGCCATTGGAACAGATTTCTGACAGGAATGGCACGGGCCAAGGGAGGTCATTCTGCGAAATGGCCAACATCGTTAACCAGTTGCCTATATACGCTGTAGACAGCGGTGTGATACCAATCTATGGCCAGAGACGGCCTCCCGTGGAATGTCCAGAGAAAAATACATAAATCACGGTGTGAGGTTACGGACGAGCCATGGCTGGTCGCGCTTCGTGTAAGTGAATCATCCAAGGCGTAGATCTACTAATTGCAATACCGCTTCCATAGGAATGCTTCCTCTAGCTGTCTCAGTTTTCACATTAGGCCCTACTAGCCTATAAATCTATCATCATTGAACGTAGGCATCCACTGAAGTCTACTCTAAAGCACCTTTAGAATTTCAACTTCGTCTGTGTCAGGGTCTAGTTTGGATGCCAGCTTTGATCTGGTAGCCTTCATGTCCACTGGAAAAGGGTGCGGTGAAACTGGGAGCTAGGTGGGAGATGACATGGACCGTGTGGATGGTGGGTGCTTTTAAGTGTTAACTAATAAACCACATCCGCTGTAATTATAGCCATGGTAGAGTAACAGTTGAATGCCATTGGGTTACAAGACCGACAACCACCTAAAAATCAAGTGTCGATCCAAGGGCTGAAAGGTTTTCCACGTATTCATGAGAACGAAAACCAGCCCAGTAAGCAAGAAGACGGTTCGTTGATATAGTCGTCATTTTAACAAACGGTTCGGCCGAACCGGTCGGAATTTAACAAACGGTTCGGCCGAACCGGACCGAACCGGCTCCATCACACCCTGGCTGTAGATGTTCCAGTTTTGCTGAACAGAGACAGATTACACTTTATGTTATTCTGATTGATCCTCTTGTGCTAAAAATACGAGCGACTCAAGATAAGATAAATCACTTAAGTAGTGCTACAGGTTGAACAGAATCACCATGTAGGCCACGCAGTGCATCGAAATAAGAGGCGCGGCAATCAGATTGCATTGCGACATCGTGCCTGTAAAATGCTTTAACGGGCACAGCTCACATCTCTTTTTAGGCCCATAATAGCACTTCGCCTGACTTGGTATTTTAAAGAAGTGATCATTGAAATATAGAGTGAAGCAAGTAGTGTCCTATTAACGAGGTCACCTGCGAGGTACTTTACCTGTTAAGTATGGACATACTTAGCCTATATCTAATAGAGTCAGAGCGTTTTTAAGCCGACCTTCCAACCGACGTAAAGATACATAGACCGTCATGACCATGGTCCACATTTTACATTTCAGGTACTCAACATTTTAAAAGGCGCATTTGAAAATTGAAATATCTGCAGTTTAAAATCTATCTGAAGAACTCTGCTCTTCAGCGTTCATGGACGAAGAGTTCCTAAATGTAGACAGAATCTTTCGTATAAAGACCAAACGAACGCCCATGGCAGTGCTTTACAGACGGGTGGATTCAAATAAGCTTCTTCTAAATTCATCAAAAACCGAGTTCTTGCTATCAGGTATTCCTGCTCAATTGACCAAATTTAAATCTATGAAATCTGTAGTGCTAGGAGATTCTACTGTTGCTTTCTAAAAGCATTTCTGCTCGCAACCTTGGTGTGACATTCGAGTCTTCTCTCTCTCTCTTTCACTAGCCACATAAATCCAGTCTGCAAAATTTCTCATTATCATATTCGGGACATCTATCGCATCAGACAACTATTTCCTAAGCCTATCCTTATTCAACTAGCCAATGCAGTGTATCTTGTCACCTAGATTACTGCAATTCCCTGCTTTTCGGCAGCACAAATTCAAATATGCAGAAATTCCAGAGAGTGTGCCAGAGTCAAGAAGTCAGTTAAACGTAAATAGCAACAGCAGCGTTTATTATTATTATTATTGTTATTATTATTATTATTATTATTATTATTATTATTATTATTATTATTATTATTATTATTAGCTAGACAATTTATATAACGCAATAAGCAAGGCAAAAATGGCCAAAGACAAGAGCGCTTTAACTGACTTCTTGACTCTGGCAGTTTAACTCTTTCATAAGAGTAACTTCTTCATCAAAGAACATTTTAAACTAGAATATACAGTTCCCTGTTATTATCTTCACCAGGATTCGATTTGTGGGGGTTCATGCTTTCCCACTGCCACCACTGGTCGGTTTTTATATTACCGTCCTCCCCCACCCAGAGGCGTGGCGTGCCAATGGCTATTGTGGCTTTAGCCATGGGCGGCCCACATGACGGGGGCGACAAATTTTGGAAGCAACGACCTTTTCAGTGAAGGCGGGAAATTTTAGAAGGGGCGGCAAATTTAAAATTTGAAAATATTGGAAGCGGCGACATGGGCCAATGGGCGGCATGAGTGCACGCTACGCCTCTGGCGTCAAACACCCTAGATCCGCCTCTGATATGGATGAATTTGGGGGAGGGTGGATTAGCCATGAGCCAGAGGCGGCAAAAGTGCCACTGCCCCCACCGGATGTATAAAATGTCGAGGCTGGAATAATCCGACCCTCACTGCATTTTGTAAAAATCGGACACGGATTTTGACGTCTTCAGATGCTGGCGTATTTAGGCAAATTAAGTTATCTTTCTGTGACACATGATAAACAACTGGTTCATGGAATCCGATCAGTTGGCGGCCCCGGGGTGGGGTGGGCAGAGGTGTAGTTACCATATAGCAAGAATAAGCAAGGCATTAGGGCCCAGAAGAACTGGGGCTCTTTTGACCACAAATGTAAAAAAGAAAATAAATAATAACAAAAATAAATAATTAAAACACATTAAAAATCAGTCTTAATCAGATAAATTTGGTAGGTATTAAATATGACAGCGCTACAAAAACAAAGCCGTTTTACAGTTTTCAGTTTCCGGAATCCGTTGACAGACGATGCGTTATTATTAAGTGTTAAAATTTTTAAAGTCTTAGTTCGTCATGTTGTGACTTTTTAAGTTGAAGGGGCCCATTAATAATTTTTGCATTAGGGCCTAAAAATCCTAGCTACGCCACTGGGGGGGGGGCTAAGTAGAGATATTGCGCCTCTAAATGGCGAAAAAGTGTGACGTGACAAGCATAAAAAGGTCCTCGCCATGTTTTTTACTGACTAGTGTCGTTGACTCCTGAAAAGGCTGACAAGCAAAAAAGGTCATCGGCAGTTTTTAATGGACAATAATTTTGGCTCCCCTCTCTAGTCTCTACGCCACTGGATGAATAAGTGGGCAACGTAGATTAGACAAGTTAATAAGTAAGCAGGCAAGGAAACTAGGACGCGTCTAAGCTAATACTGTAAGTATGCGCGCTTGCATGAATGAGTTAGTAGTCAGTCATTGCAGTCACTTAGTGAAAAATAATGATTGTCTTACTCTGAGCTCTTCCACAAGTTGCGAAAACCAATATCGCTATCACTGAGCATAGTAAACGATGCATGCTGAAGATAAACCGCAAGTCCAACTGAAAGATTTGGATTGCAACGTCTTGATTTAACCTAAATAGTCTTACAGAGACTACTTTGTTCTTGGTACCTGTTAGGTGAATGATAATTAATCGAAGCTTATCAAGACCTGCAGAAGACAGCTTTTATCTACTGTATGTAATCTATTTAGCAAATTTTAGCATGACTAATACAAATGTACGCGCTGCCTTTTGTCGTGGCGTGATCAGTGGAGTCTTGAGAAATAGCTTAAGATTAATAATAGAAATGTCTGAAATAGGGAATACGTTTACTCATTAGACTTATTAATAATTTAATATATTAGATAACACTGGTCTACGTCAATTTTGCTGACTTGAAGACAACATGTGATCTTTATGTATTTTGGTGTGCTGAATCCAAAAATCACACCCATTTTCTCCTATCACGTCCAGTTTTTCCGCAAAACGCTGTTTACTGATTTACTGTTTACTGTAATAATGTAGCATTATGTATTATAATTCTTTAGCTATATTGAATATGCAAAAAGTTAAGGATGTGCAAAAGATATGCTTAATATGCAGTGGGCATAACTATTTAATAATACAACAGTTTAATAGGCAGTTTTAAACTGCAGACGTCAGCATTTTATGGATATAGGCCTATATAAGCAGCGTGAAACCGACGGCAACATTCAGTCGTTCATGAGGCTTACAAGTCGCAGTAAATTTAACTATTCTAACTAGCTTTCTGTGGAATATGTCACCCAGCACCTGAACACTTCGTGAGCAGTGCAGGAATGATCCTGACAAATTTTGCTACATCTGA
Source organism: Metaphire vulgaris (assembly GCA_018105865.1). Classification (NCBI taxonomy): domain Eukaryota; kingdom Metazoa; phylum Annelida; class Clitellata; order Crassiclitellata; family Megascolecidae; genus Metaphire; species Metaphire vulgaris. The sequence continues at coordinate 9,080,199 of CM030853.1, forward strand.
GGTTGCTTTACAACACCTAAACAAAGGAGATAGGTGTCTGAATTTGTGCATAAAGAAAGCTTAGCATGCATATTTCGCAGTTAAATTGAGTGACCAGGAAACCTTGGGCACCACATAAAGTGTGCAGGACATGTGTTGAAAGCCTCAGACAGTTCATAATGTGACTAAAGGTCAGAGAAAAAAGTCTTAACTTTGGAGTTCAATGGTGTGGCGAGAGCCTCGAAACCATGCATGTTGATGACTGCTACTTCTGTCTGGTAAATATTTCAGGCATGTCCACAAAGGCAAAATCTTCCATCCAGTACCCAAATCTCCCCTCTGCTCTGAGACCAGTTGCTCACTGTGACAAAGTTCCTGTACCTATTTGCACTACTTTGGGAGTTTCTTACGAAGATGAATTTTGTCAGTCAACAGACACCGATTGCGAGATTTCGTGGCCTTAGAAGTTGACGCTGGAATGCACCAAACATTCAACCAAGCTGAGTTTAATGACCTAATATGAGACCTAGATCTGCCGAAGTCGTCAGCAGAGTTACTGGGTTCAAGACTGAAGGAAAAGAATCTGTTCAGTGTTGGCCCCAGGAACCACGCTTATGTATCATGGCAGAGAGAATGAATCTTTTCAAACATTTCCATATGGAGGAGGAGTTTGTATACTGCATCAACAGCAAAGGACTTTTTGAATCAATGGGATGTTATAGTTGTAGACAAGATGCTTTTTGCGACCTGATTACTGACTTACTTGGCAACTTAAGAGTCGAGAATTATGACCTTTCAGTTAAAAATTCGAAGATTGCTTTTCGAAGACTGGGAGCAAACATGAGTGTCAAGTTGCATTTCTTTCATAGCTATCTGAACTTCAAATCTTGGAGCTATGAGTGAAGAACAAGGAGAATGCTTCCATCAAGACATCAAGACCATGGAACGTAGATATCAAGGCAGATGGAACTCGAACATTATGGCAGACTAAGTACTGCTGGTGTTTACAGCGTGACAACTGTGACCATAACTATACCGGAGCATCCAAAAAAGAAGATTCCTTTCTCAAAACTTAAATTTAAGCAACTAGCTATTGCTCTTATTGCTCTCTTGGTTAGAAGACAGACTCATTTTTGGGCTGAATAAAAATATTACGTGTTATCGGTTCTTCAAATTTCCTATTTTCCCTTATGTTTGACTTTAACACCTTTAATTAAGCATTCCTAATTTGCGAAAAATTTGACGTGTTGCATAATTTTTGACTTCATATCTGGAATCAGCACCTCTCAATTGGGTAAAATCAGCAAAAATACCTAGGTCAGCAGAAATTTTTTTAAAAAATGTAGACCAGTGTAATTTATCGATATCGCATTTTCCCATTCTTAACTGAGAGCGATGCGAAATAACAATCTTTAGAAAACGAAGAGGCGTAGCGAAGGGGGCAAGTGGGGCATATGCTCCCGGGCGCCGAGGTGAGGGGGCGTCAAAATCGGAATTTTGTGGTCAGTTAAATACATAATAAATAAGAAGAAAAAAGTGCGGCGACCTTTTTTTGCTCGTCAGTAACATAGGGAGAAGGGCGCTGTAGAGAGTTTGAGGGGCGCCGAGAGAACGATGTGACGTCATACAGTGACGACCCTTGTTTTGCTCGTCAGCAGTGTTGGGGCGTCAACGATAGACTTTGCCCCCGGGCGCCGGAAACCCTCGCTACACCATTTTTTAATTAATTGCCGACAGCGTTCTAACCAACGTTCCCTCTAAGCTGCGCGCTGCGCAATTGCGCAATATTTTTAGGGCCAGCGCGCAGAAGTTTTTGAGTAGCGCGCAGTGATTTTTTAGTGGCATTTATAGGATAATACATTAGTCAAAGCTGAAACATCTTAACAAAAATTTGACTTGAAGCAAAATCACAGAACATGCAGTAATAGTTGTGGCGAAAATGAGTTTCGTTACATGGCCCAATGATAGTTCGTAGTGTAAACAAAATCAGCGCTATAAAACAATTTCATGAATGGCGCCAAAGCCTTCTGACCTTGGCTTCTGGCGGCGCAACCAACTTCCATTACGTTAGTATGTAGCTCAAATTTAAAATAGCGATGAATTTTTTTTGCAAAATATGTCAGCAAGCTGTTGCCTTTACGTTAGAATTTCGATGACAATGAAGCCGTACATGATCAGTGGCGGCTCCACCGGAGGGGCCAGGGGGCCCGTGCCCTCCTATTGAGAGCCTGGCCCCCCAGTGCCCTCCCAGTTGGGACCCTATACTTAATGCTACATACATTAAACAACAAATGGTTGGCCCCCTTATGATTAGAAGTTGCCACCCCAACGGCCCCCCACTTGCCGAATCCTAGAGCCGCCACTGTACATGATGTGATGTTTTGTCAATAAGGCTTACTTATAACGACTTTAAGAAATTTCAAGTTCATTTTATTAATTAGGTCTTATTGCAATTTTTGGAAAAGCTTATTTTGTTGGACATCAGTCTTCATTCAGTCTTCACTTGACTAGGGGCTGTCCATTAATTAAGTCAACAATTTAGGGGGGGTTGAAAAAGTTTGACAGTTGTTGACAGGGGAGGGGGTCAAGAGAAGTTGACGTCAACAATTTCACCTTTTACAAATAATCAAAAACTAGGAAATTTCATGAAATACTACTTATTACAATGGAAAAAATCATGGCAAAAAGCTCATCACCACCACATTTTGACATTCGATGAGAAAAAAGGTTAAAAATTGTCATCACCGCCAAAAATAATAACCTTGTTATTGGGACCTGTCATTGATCTTTGGGGGAGGGTCAAAAGTTTTTGACGTAATAATGGGGGGTAAGTGAAATTGACAGTTGTTGACAAGGGAGGGAGAGGGGGTCAAAAATTGCCCAAAATTGTTGACATAATTAATGGACAGCGTATGGTACAAGGCAATACAATTTTCAAAAATCTTTGAAATCTCATATATACCTTGCACGGCAGCATTTTGAGTTGCTCAGACCAACTGAAAATTTGCACAGCACCCAAAAAATTAGAGGGAACGTTGGATCTAACCTTTGTAGGTCTGGTATCAATAGGTTCCATGTCTGTAATTTCTTATGCTTAAGTCAATTTCAAATTATTCTTCAAATTATTGTGCGCGTTAAGTCAAAAATTACTTGTCTTAATTTGGCCCATACTAGTGTCAATGCTACTAAGAGTAAGAGTCAAGTGGCAGATGCTACTGCTCAATCAAATCTTGAAATCTTGTTTTAAATCGCTGTAAATCTATTCAGTGTCACAACTCACAAGTGGCAAAAGGCGACAAAATGTAGACAGCAGGCAAATAAATTGCTGATGAAAACCTCAAACCACTGTTACTAGTTAAAAAGCAGTAGGCTAGTTAATTAAGCCATAGCAATTAACAGACACCTAATACTATCAATCATGGTTCAGTTATAGGTCTTGTACAATTGCTGGTTCACCGACATTTGCGCGCCGACATTAGCGCGTATTTCGAGGAAGCTCGGATGGCGCCATAAATTACAGTATAAGTCATCCGTGCTTTAGTAACTATAGTCTTAATCATAACCCAAAGTCAAACCCTCACTCTAACCCTAACCCTAACCCCAATAATATCAACTAACGTAATATCGCGCAAATGTCGGCGCGCAAATGTCGGCGCGCAAATGTCGGCGCGCAAATGTCGGTCGCGCATTTGACGGGTCACCCAATTGCTTCTGGTCTCAAATATATAACACTACATTTAATAGAACTTTGCTCGTCTATCCAGTCGTTCAGCAAAGGTGTTTATGAGCTTTTCAATATCCAATGTATGATTCTTGTGAACAAACAAACGTTTAAGCCCGCAACGCCATCCTGTAGGCCTAGATAAATTCAGTTGAGAACGCTTGATACTTAGACTAGTAGAACCAGTGCTTTTTTGTAAAAAAAATAGGTGCCGGTACTCACGGTGGATTGCCTAACTTTTCCATTACGATTATGTGGTCTGTGGCTAGAATTTAACATAGAAGCGATTTTGGAAGCATAATGATGCATATCATTTATTAAGTATTTAAAGTTTTTAGCTAAATCACAACTGCAAAGTCACAAAAAAATTATTTTTTACACCTTGAAAAAGGTTCCGGTACGCCGTACCGGCGCGTACCATCACAAAAAAGCCCTGAGTAGAACTGATCCTCAATCACCCCCCTACCCCTCACCAAAAATTTCCGCTAAATGTACTCTAATCCTGACTCAGTGTACTCTACCAAATGTACTCATATCTATCATATTAAGATCCTTATCTGTATGTCTGTCTGTTACCTTCAAGCGTTCTAATTGGTTGACTATTGGTAGACGGTTTAGACCGTTTAGTCCTTACGTCGCGATGCGTTGGTCGAAGACGACGTTGCTATTGGTAACAATTGTTTGTAGAATCGTAGTTTAACACGGTTTAGTCGAGTCATTGCAGCGTCAGACGGGTGGGCGTGCGACGGCGTTGCTATTGGTAACAATTGTTCGCAGCCTGAGGTAGTTGCGCAATTTTAACGTAAATTTTAACGTACACAAAAATTACGTGTACAGCGTCACAAATGGCCACAGTTGCGTGATTTTAGCGTACATAGGCCTAATTATTACGTGGCGCAGAGCTTGGCTAGGTGGCGATCATTGAAATGTTGTTCAGCATGAATTCAATGATTGGGTATTAGGTATAGGTATTGGGTTAGTATTATCCTGCACTGCGAGCGAAGCGAGCGCGAGCGAAGCGAGCATCTTTCTAGTACTCTATCAAATGCACTCATACATTCTACCAAATGTACTCATGTACTCTCCGTCGTCAGAGACCTCGGATCGGAGTCCTGTTCGACAACGAATTGACCATGAAGCAACATACGTTGGACAGTTAGCCAAGAGCTGCTTCTATCATATACGACGTATCCGCCAGATTTGTCGAATCGCTGGCAAAGAAGTCGCCTCGCAACTGGTTTCAGCGTTTGTTCTGTCCAAACTAGACTATTGTAATTCCATTCTTGCCGGCCTTCCAAAGTCTACACTGGCCGACCTGCAGCGCGCGTACAAAATGCTGCTGCACGTCTGGTGCTGGACCTGAAAGGCTGAAACCTCGAGACCACGTCACTCCGGTGCTTCGTGAACTTCATTGGCTTCCAGTCCAGTCACTGATACAACACAAACTATGCACGCTGATGTTCTGTGCACGGATTGGTACGTTTTTGTCCGACCTACCTGGCCGATTTGCTTCAGCCAACATCAACCGCCATTGGTAGACCAGGCCTATGATCAGCCTCTACCAGCCAATACACTGTACCAGAAACCTCGTCTTCGGACAGTCATGGGGCAACGAGCCTTCTCGTACGCTGGACCCCATGCCTGGAACGCCTTTCCACCAGCGATACGGAACATAAAGTCGCCCGTCGCCTTTCGTAAGCAGTTGAAGACACATCTGTTTAATTGTGCTTATAATAATTGACATTAATTGTAATGCGCTTGCTAACATTAATTTATTAGGCGCAATATAAATAGCTAATTAAATTAAATTAAAGTATGATTAAGCGCTTAAGATTGAGCAATTAAGCCTCTCACTTGCGTATTTGCTTACCTACTTACAGTACAATGGAAAGGAGATTGTAAACAAATGGGAGAATTATTGTTTATCTCCTTTATGTTGAATAAAAATTTAATCACAAGGATTTTCAGATGGGATTTATTGAAGGCGTTGTTGCATTCTGTGCATTGCAGATTCTAAAAAGAATGGCTATTTGTCAGAAGCTTAGCAGATGAGGCGTTTTGTTGCCGTTAATTTTTTGCCAGTGTATGTCTAATCTCACTGCTTTCCTATAGTGTTTAACTTCGACATCTTGCATGCCTTCTATAGCGTTGCTACTAGCTTACTACAATAGTCTACTACAGTGGGATGACGTTATTCATTTTTTTGCTGGCACTTTGATAGGCTCGTTGGTTCTGTATTTGTAGCATGAACCCTTTGTCCTGAATTTTGTGAGGACGTTGCAGATATGGAAGATGGCAGCAGAATGGGCTATCTCCTAGAGCGGTTGACTGACGAAGCGGGTTCAAGCCCCGTTTGCGCCCCTAGTGACTTTCACGCAGGCAGTAATGTCTCCTCAGCCACTTTAAATCACGCTAAGGTGATCGTATTGTAGCTAGGGTTGTGAGTTCGGAAATTTCCTCCAGAATTTTTTCGGAAATTTCCGGAAAATTAGCGGTACTTTTCCGTGAAAATTCCGGAAATGTTTATTACTATTTATTATTATCATTTCTATTTATTATTGTAGTACATTGTAGCTCGTTGCCCCATGTACTTCTACTATCCTTGCCAAACAAACAATGTGATCTAGATCCCATACCTACCTCTTTACTCAAACAGTGTGCCACCGTGCTTACGCCTATTATAACTAGAATCATCAACCTCTCTCTTATCTCAGGCACTTTCCCATCCGCATTCAAAAACTCTTTTGTCACTCCTCTCCTAAAAAAGCCTGGTCTTGACAGAGAAGATCTCAATAACTATCGCCCCATCTCAAATCTTTCTCTTCTATCAAAACTTACTGAAAAAATTGTGCTTTCCAGACTGAATGAACACCTTTCAAGTAACTCACTATATAATGCTCATCAATCTGCCTACACTAAACATCACTCAACTGAAACTGTCCTCGCCTACATTTATGACAGACTCTTAACTGCAATTGGTCTTCGCCAAGTTACTGGCCTTTGTCTCCTTGATCTCTCTGCAGCATTTGATACCATAGATCACAAAATTCTGCTCGAGCGACTCTCTCTCTGGTTTGGCATATCTGAAAAAGCTCACAACTGGTTTGCATCTTATCTCAAATCTCGGTCTTTTCAAGTGTCCTGTCTTGGCCAAATTTCTCTTTCTCATATTATAGATTATGGAGTGCCTCAGGATCTGTTCTTGGGCCTGTACTGTTCAGCCTTTACACCACACCACTTTCATCTCTAATTAATTCCCTCAAATTAAACCACCAACTCTATGCCGATGACACTCAGCTATTCCTTTCCTTCTCACCTCTTTCATTCAATGCTTCTATTATTGAGCTTGAATCTGCATTCTCGTCAATCTCTGCATGGATGTCATCTAATCTCCTCGCTCTCAACCCATCTAAGACAGAGTTTCTTTTAATCGGACTACCCCAACAACTCAAAAAATTGACAATCCTAAACTAGTTTTGGCTCCTGACACCACAATAATCCCTGTTCCAACTGCTAGAAATCTCGGATTCAAATTTGACTCTTTTCTAAACTTGAATCACAAATCTCCCAACTTTCAAAAGCCTGCTTTATTCATATTCGTGACCTTAAATAGCCTCGTCCTTGTCTTGATATTAAGACTGCGTCCACAATCGCCACCTCTATAGTCCACTCCAAATTAGATTACTGTAACTCCCTCTACTATAACCTTCCCAAAGCCTCCATCAACAAATTGCAATCAATACAAAATGCACTTGCTCGTGCTGTTACTAAGTCACCTAAATTCTCCCATATTTCACCCATACTAAAATCATTACATTGGCTTAAAATAACAGAACGTATCCAATATAAGATAATAACACTTACACATAGCTCACTTCAGTCATCAAAACCTGTCTACCTTAGATCACTATTAACCCCTCAGCCTCCTCGACCCACACGTTCGTCATCTCATCTCACTCTGTCACGCCCGCTAAATCAGTCATCCCTGAAGGTTTGCAACCGTGCCTTCTCATATGCTGCACCTGAGCTCTGGAACTCGATCCCAGCTTCCCTTCGCACACTTGGACACTTTAAAACAATAAAATCTGATTCCTCATTTCCTATAATTCCCGCACTATCTCCTCAAGTCTTCAGGTATAAGCTTAAATCCTTCCTGTTTCTGAAATCATTTCCGCCATAGCTGTAACAACCTAGCCTCACTGCCCTTCGGATATTGACCATTGCCTGGCTGATCCCACACCTTTCCTATAGCTATTTTAAGAGAGGCTGAGCGCCTAAGAATAAGCAGCTACTGTTGTGCTGCTTTCCAAGGCGCTATAGAAATCCACGAGATTTTACTTACTTACTTACTTACTTACTTATTACTATGACTATTTTTATTATTATTATTATTATTACTATTTATTATTATATATTACTCTTCATTTGTTAATAACAAAGCTAAAATTGTAGAGTCAGTATTGTTAGTAGCTGCAAAAATAATGCTTATATTCATTTTTTGTTGTAATGTCATCTAATTTTACTGATAGAGCTAATAGACAGCATACATGAACTTACAGTAGCAGTCAAAAGTAATTGCCACAGTATGAAATTCCATACCATGGTCAACTTATAAAATGTTTTAAATTTGTTTTAATCAGGAATCTGTATAGATTAGTTGCTAAGGCACCATGATAACAGATTTTGGTGGTTTATTTAATAACTAGAAAGAGGCTCGCTTCACTCGCTCGCAGTGCAGGATAATACTAATCCAATACCTATACCTAATACCCAATCATTGAATTCATGCTGAACAACATTTCAATGATCGCCACCTAGCGAAGCTCTCGCGCGTAATAATTAGGCCTATGTGCGTTAAAATCACGCAACTGTGGCCATGTGTGACGCTGTACACGTATTTTTTTTGTGTACGCGCACAACTACATGAGGCTGCGAACAATTGTTACCAATAACAACGTCGTCGCACGCCCAGCCGACCGTGTTAAACGGCGATTCTACGAACAATTGTTACCAATAGCAACGTCGTCTTGAACATCGTCCCACCAACGCATCGCGACGTAAGGACTAAACGGTCTAAACCGTCTACCAATAGTCAACGCTGCGCCCACGAACGCATCGCGACGTAAGGACTAAACGGTCTAAACCGTCTACCAATAGTCAACCAATCAGAACGCTTGAAGGTAACAGACATACAGATAACGATTTTAATATGATAGATTGTGTTTTACTTATATGTGCCAAAACATATAATAAAACTTTTTATTTTAGCTGTGGTAATTACTTTTGTCCACTGCTGTATGCTGACCTCTAACAATATGTATGCTAGAAAGTTTCCGGAATTTTTCCGGAATAATTCCTGGCATTCTATTTTTCCCGGAAAAGTTACAACCCTAATTGTAGCCATTAACTTAATCTTTGTGTAATATTCCCCCCCCTCGTTTCTTTAGATGCTGGTTAGCACCTTGTAGCCAATCTTCAAACATTGCATATTTTTGTGACCCTTACATTATTTATTGCATAGCACTTTTATGGCTTTGGAGGGTTCCTTGGGACAATTGTTGAATACTGTTATTTGATAGAGCGTTTTCCAACAATTAGAGTTTGAGGACTCATGTCTACATACATGCCAGTGGCCTCTTTTTTGTTGAAGGTGTAATCAGTAGCATGCAGAGGGGGCTGGTGGGGTGGTGGCCCCGGGCGCACACCAGAGGGCAGTGCAAAAATTGAACCGACGACCTTTTTTGCTTGTCAACACCCTTTTACAGTAAAACCCTTAAAAATCATCGGTTTGGCTCTGGGCGCACACTAGAGTGGGCGTAAAAATTGACTCAGTCACCTTTTTTGCTTGTCAAAACCTGGTATCCACCAGATGATGGGATTGACGTCCAAATTGACCTTGGTCCTGGGCGCCCACCACTCTCTGCACACCACTGGGTGTAATTACACTGTAATTGCAGAAGGCTATTCTTTACAATTATCTGGTGTATTTTGCTTTCCAATTCAATATAATTTAAAATTAAGTATGTACTGTAAGTATAAGTTACTCATATAATAAAAGTATGATTAGCATATCTATTAGCTTAACATAAGTGAGAGGTCTCTGATGATTTTCATTCCATTTGATTACAGATAAATCTTGATACAGTTAAAATCTTGTTTGGCACAGACTAAAAAACCATGTGTGTTAACTGAAATACTGTGTTAACTGATCCTAAAACCTGTTAAGCCTTTGCTGGACCAAATAAATTTAGTGATATCTGTTAACTAGGAGCCCATGCCAGATTTCAGCTTTGGATATAGGTAGTGGTTTCATGACATAAATTCCATCAATTCTCTCCACTAGCACATGACACCATAGTTAGCGATTTAATCATCACATATGCAGAATGTGCCTGTGTTAGAAATAATATATTGATGCAATAGGTACTGATTGTAATAGGTTGCTGAGATACATTGCAGGAAGCATAGACTAACACTAGGACAGACTGAATGTGTAATGACATTTCTCATTTTTTATCTGCTAAAATTGTCTTTCTTTTCCAGGAATTATGAATTTGTAGATGATATCAAAATGGTGAACAATTTCTGCTGGTGGTAAGAAAATGGCAAATAGTGATATTGCAATAAATGGCCAGAAGGCAAATTGCTTGGAGGATTTACTCACTTGTCCTGTTTGCCTTGATTGCCTTCAGAATCCAAGAACACTTTCTTGCCTGCATACTTTTTGTACAAACTGTCTTGAAGGATGTCACAAGCAATACAGAAGAGAAATTGAGTGTCCTGTTTGTAAACGACTAACATCACTTTCAACTTTTGGAATTCAAGGCTTGCCCATTGACCACAGAATACAACAAATTCGTGATATTGTCAACCAGATGGCAAAGATACAGACACAGCCAGATACCAAAGAACGTGCAAGACGGCCATCGGCCAGGTGGTATCAGTCTTGTGACCTTTGCAAAAGTGAGAAGGGAACGCCTGTAGCTGCTTCTTGCCACTGCATTCAGTGTTTTATGAATTTTTGTGATGTCTGTTCAGAGAGACACGATGCTATTCCACTGCTTGCTGTTCATGATAGGATCCTCATGTTTGACAGTAGTGCAGAAGAAAGTGTATTTTGTCAGAGGCACAAAGAACAGCCGTTTCGTTATTTCTGTAAGGTCTGTCATATCCTACTCTGCACAATCTGTACAATGGATCATGATCCAAGGCATGAAGCAGAAGCTCTTGAAAAGGGAATCATAGAAAAATATCGACATCACTTGGAAGAATCTGTGATGAGAGTTACATCAAAACTGAATGAAGTCACAACAAAACAAAATGCCTCGATACTTTGCGACAGAATCATCAGAATGGTCTTTATCAGATACAGACACTGATTCGCGATCGGGCTGAACATTTCATTGCATGCATACGGGAACAGGAAAGAATGCTTTTGCAAGATGCACAGGAAAAATTTGATGCAAAGTTGAAAGGGTGTGGTATAGAGAAAATGGCTGAATTGACATTTTTCAGGACACACTTAGAAATGCTGCTTAAAGAAATTCAACTGGTTCTGAAAGGATCTCCTCAGATTTGTCTGTTAAAATATGATGAACTTAAGTGTCAAATTTCAGTCATTTCTGAAACATTGGTTCCCTCTGTTGGTAAATGTAAAACTAAGAAGGCTTTAAAGTTTATCCCATCATCTCAAGATATGGACCTTATGCTTGGGACATTGCAAGAAATCACCTTAGAAGAATTTGATAGTCATGATGAAGAATGTAGTTCTCAGAGTCCTACAACCACTGGTAATACATCTGCACCTGCGATGAACTCAGACTTTATAATTAACTCACCTCGGCTGCGCAAACGAGCAATATTTAATGCAGTCTCACCAGTCCGTAAAGAAATAAAGGTTGGCAAAATGAAATCAGTTGGTAAACCCAAGTCATCGTCCATGTCATCTACTCAAATTGTCTCTATTCCATCAACTAATGATTGTCCAAAAGAAGCAACCAGAAGGAGCATTGCAGCATCAGAAACTGAAGTGTCTTCTGGCACTATTTACTTTGGTGAACACAGTGAACAGTCTCTACTCACCCAACCATCATCAACCACAAATGAAGGAAATGTTCAGCTTGCTTCAACAAGCTCATTCTTGCCATCATCTACCACAAGTGAACTAACAGCTGTGCAAAACAGTCATTTATCCAGTGTTAGACTAATGTTTAGTCTGGATGAAGTTGGAGGCATGCCAGGAAAGATATCATTACCAAGTAGTGTGGCATTCCTTCCAGACGGAAGCATTGTGGTGGCAGAATGTGAGCACAGGTTGCAGGTATTTGATAGGTATGGTCGGTCGGTCAGAGTTATTGGATGGGGAAGTATTCGACCGCAGAGTGTCACAGTGACACCTTCTGGGCTCATTGCCTGCACTGATAAGAAAGAACAAACAGTAAAATTTTTTACCACTTTAGGAGTTTTATCAGAATCATGGCCTGCGAGAATGTTTGGCATGCCATCAGGCATTGCAGTCTCATCGTGTGGCAGTTTTGTAGTGAGTGATGTTGATTGTGGGACCATTAGTAGCCATGGTCATAAGGGAAATCATGGACTGACCATTACTCAAACCAATGGCCTATGGCCATGTCTCTCCAAAAGATTAAATTCACCAGCACACGTTGCAGTTGACCGGAATCAAAACATTTTTGTCTCTGATCCGTCAGAGTCATGTGTGCAGACATTTGATAAAATGGGAAAGTTTGTGCTTCGATTTGTGCTGCCAAATGCTGCGAATGGAACTTGCTGTAATGGCCCGTTTCGTCCACAGGGTCTTTGCATAGATGTAAATGGAAACATTGCTGTCTGCGATATAGACAATCACAGGATCTCTCTGTTCTCACCAGATGGCATTTATTTGAAGGACATTCTAACAGAGCAGAATGGACTGAAGTACCCATACAATGTTGCAATCAGTTCCAATGGAAATGAGATTGCAGTGGTTGAATCACACGGAGGTATCTTAACAAACAACCCTCACCATGCGGTTAAAATGTTCTCACTAGTGTGAACTGCTTGCTTTAAATTATGAAATTTTACTAAATCAGTTTTCTGTTGCAATGAACATCACTGTATATAAATTGTTTTTACAATGTAAATTAAAATTTAGTAAATTTGCTAACTTACACTGTAATTATATTCTGTTGAGTCAAACATGACTAAAATTAAATGCACTATTTTTTCTTGTCTAGCAAAAGTTAATCTTCAAAATGCTAAAACAAGAGCAGTGAACATTATCATGGTTTCACTTTTGCCTACGCTAACAGTTTATATTGTAATAAGAAAACATGTTTAGCATCATTGTATATATTTGAGTATTTTCCGATTTAGACTAAAAACCCATCTCTTTGTGGTTGTTTGATGGTTAATGACTTGTAGTACATGAAGAAATCAACATTAAATACCACTTTTGCAGAAGTTTGAATGCAAAATCCAACAGTACATAGCAATTTACAATTTTTCAGAGGTTGTGCTGAGATAAATAGGGGTGATGTCCCCTCTTTAACAGAAGGCATTATGAAAAAGCCTAGCAGCAAGGGTTAAGTTGACAAGATTATAATGTTCTAAAACAACATCATGTGAATATACTTTTCATTATAAAATGTGAATAACAAAAGAATAGAACAGAGCAAACTGAAAGGAAATTATTTAACAGTAACTGCAAAAAGACTTGTTTACAAGTGAAAATGAATCTTGCTTTTGATTCATCTCAAAAAATGGAGGGAAAGAGAGTAAATGAACCAAATTTTAAATAAAAGCTCAGGAACTCAAAGAAGAAGCGATCGAGTGAGAAACTGATTTTTATACAACACTTCAAAGCACAACAAAGAAGTCTCAACAAATTAACAATAATAATAATAATGTTATACTGCCTACTAGCTTCACAGTGATTGCTTCTTATACAGCATTGTATGTGTGTATTTAGCACAATAAATTGATCACTGTTGTATACCTGCTAAAATGCAAATTTCATTGAATGGAAGACAGGATAACAGAACACTTGAAATTTTATACACTTGCAAACATCGAACATTGAATAAAATGCTGGCTGATACAACATAAATACACCACAAAGTCAAAATTTGCATACTACTGTATATTGTCCAAACCACTTCCAATCAAAGATTTTGCACGTGAACAAGAAAAATTAAAATGAAATATAGCCAAAAAAGAAAGGGTTATGCAATTATTGTAGATGGCAACTCAAGAAATTTACAACAGCATTCTGATGTAAGTGATTTTAACAACTGAAAGATTAAATATTCCAGCAAAACCCTGTGTAACTAAGACCACAATAATAAAAAGCAATTAAATACAGTGGCTAGTCCATGAGTAAAAGAATTGGTCAAATGCAAACTGTAAGCAGTTTATTCTTCACTGAAAGTATTAAAACTAGTTTTAACAGATACAGTACGTTACCAAACTGTTAACATGATGCTGTAACAATAACAGAACTGTTGTGGCTTAAAATAAATACATCATCAAACATCAATGCTTGAAGCAAAATACAATTCCTTCCAAAGGCAAAAATCAAAATGCAAAAAGAAAGCCAATACTATAATTAAACATATATAATTATATATATATTATATATATAATCATCTACAGATGTAAAATAATTTAAAATCATAACAAAGATAAGACCTCAAGGATGATAATCTATGATACAATGCAAAAAAAACTGTTCAACATTCTGATATTTTGAAAACATGATCAGCTATAAATGTCTGTAAATTGCTTGTGGCCATCATCATCATCATGATTGCATTCAGAATCCATACACCAGGCAGTTTATGTACGTCTAGTTTACTGTAAAACACTTGGAAGACTATTCTGGCTAAAAGGTCACTAATCAAATCTGCATTTTCAGTTCATACTAAACTACAGGTAAACCATGTTATCTTGCCACTCTTTGTACTGATACATTTTGTGGCAAGAAGCATGGTTAGTGGCTCAACAGGGGCAACGGGGAAACAAAGACGAGACTTCACACCAATACCTCTACAGCTGTGTTGGCACAAATCCTGGAATAGTTAGCAGTGCACAGTTCTAAGTCTAGATGGGCATTGCATTTAAAGAACTCAGTGAACAGCAGAAACTAGTGCAGCAGCAGCAGGAATCACGGGTAGCTGGATGGAACTGAGCTGCTTTGCTCAGTGATAGTGATGCATGTTTGACTGAATTGGTCAGTCATTTCAGCAGACAGAATGCATGCATCATTCAAATGACTGTTGTTCATGTTAACAAAAAATGAAATGTATATTGTAGATTACATATTTATTCTTTGTTTATAAACAAATGATAGATATTGATTATCAATTGACCCATTTATATCCACCTTCTCATATAAGTAATTTGAACATAACTATTGGTTTCATCAAATTGCTGGGTCATCATATTACAGAAGCCAATTTCATCAATAATTTTAACAAGTTTTATTTACTGTACAATTCACCGTGTATGCAATGAAGGTAATGGCAATAGTAAGGCTACCAGGTGAGATACTGAGGTCATTTTACATAGAAGCATACTCAATGACTTGGTGGCTAGGGTGAGAGATGAGAATGGCAGCTTTTCAAGGTAAAATACATGGCAGGAAATCCATTCCAGGCTTATGCATGGCAAGAGGCAGCTTAACAGGGGCAAGATAACAAGGTTTCACTGTACAACATTTACCAATTCTGACGGTGATAGGACATGACATTTTTATTAATGACAACTCAAAATGCATGATATGCAAATCATCTGTTTTAACATATTTACTAATGACTGAAGCTATTTAAAAGTAGCAAATGATCGTGGCAAAACATCGGTCAAGAATCAGAAATTTAAATTGCTTCCATTCAGTTAAAATTATTAAATGTGCTTCCTAATTTTAATTACAGATAAATATCACCACACTAGAACATGACGGAGTTAGCGAAACAATTTTTTAATTACCAACAACAAACAATCAATGCAATTACAGGTTAATTGTCATCTCTCAAGTTCATTAACAAGAATCAGCAGGAAACATTTCATAAAGTGAACGAAGAAACCCTTTCAGTCACATCCCTTCATTTTCAAATTGCAGACAAAATTTTAAATTTCCTAGATAACATTCTCCAAATTTCATCAGATTGGAGAAAAATGGATGCACACACACACACACATATATATACACACACACACACACACACAAATACAATCATCTTTTTACTAGAATTTCTCATATCATGGACCAAAACAGTAATTTTTGAAGTTCCTTGCCTTTCAGTAATAACAATGGATCATAGTATAATATTTGTCCCACTACTAGTTTTGCTAACTTTTTGCTTCAACTCACTTTAATTTAATGCATACTACCTGAAATTTATATCATAGAAACCATTAATCTCATTTCATATTTCATTTATCAATTTCTTTCATCTCTAAAGCATTTATATTAAAGAACTGGGCATTCAGGTCAAAACAGCTATCAACAGTTGTTACACATGGCTGTGGTCAGATTTGAGGCTGAAACACTCAGGTCAAGGGTGTTGCAGCAGCTATACACACCATACAAGAAAATATAATCCCAAAATTTTAAAACTCTAACCGTAAAAGATGTCACATAAGAAGAGATTTACTTCTCTTAACTCAATAATGCTGCACAAAGAACAAAGTCAGATATCATTTAAGCATCCAATTTCAAAAGACAGCTTGGAAAACTGCAACAGCTGAAAAGCAACAGTATTTTCTCAGATAAAGGCAATACAAATGCCATGCACATGCTAAGAATATTCTTTGAAATTGCAAGCTAAATAGCCTTTCTCAGTGAAATTCAAAAGTAAGCACTATTTGAAAATATCAAAACATAGCTGTCCTTCCTTCAACTTCTAAGGAAAGTGGGATGCCACATCAACTGGTAACAATGACTTAATTATGAATGCATTTTTGCATTTCTAATCAACATCTTCGATCGCATATATGAAAAAAATTGAAGCAGAAGTCGCAGCAAAAATCTTTGAACATTTCAAAATATTTGAACAAGCTGTCAACAAGTTTAAATGAGCTTATAATTTAGTAATAATAATAATAATAATAATAATAATACAGTTCTTAGACAAGTCCGTTATCAACATCAACAAATCAAGGTTTCAATGTGACCAGTCAAAAGTTGCAAATTGCACCAGGCATGCACATAACACGAGTGCCCACAACAGTCAGTGGCAGAATAAACTGTTCTACGACACGCTAGAACACGGCAGTCGAGGTGAACCCATCTGCGTCAGAACTTTGTCGAGCCACTGCAGAGGACCATTCAGATGTATTTCTATCCAGCACGGGGTACTTGTAATCGTCTGACGTCTAAAAACAAGATATCTATTGCAGTTTCTCTTGCCTCCCGATGCTAAAATAAACTCATTTTAAGTAGTCTTGGCAACAAGTAAGACATTTGTACTCTGGTCCAACCAGTGATATTTTAGCTTTGCAAATAATTTTAGCTTTTATTTTGTTTTAGAGCTGCTATTTTAATTTCTATTTAATTTTCGTTTTGTAAATAATTTGTTTTAGCTTAAATTAGTTTTTTGTAGATAATTTTAGTTTTTATTCAGTTTTTGCTTTGTAAATAACTTTAGTTTTAATTTTAACCTCTAGCAAGTCAAGTGTCACCTGACATTCATTTTCTTTCCACAATTTATTTTAGGAAAAATTTCCAATTAAACGGTTTTTATCAGTTATTTTAAAAATACAATAATACACCAAGGTGTTCAAGGTTTCAGTCAGAACGAAACATGTCAACTTTCATCAAATACTGAATTATAAAAAATTGACATTATTGTTGATCAAATGTGTTGCACTCGTGCACCGAGATCAAAATGTTCACAATTCAGTCTCACTCACAGTTGTTCGGTTCAGCTGTGCATTAGTTTAACTCTATGTTGAATCAAAAGTACTAAGTTAAGAAGATTCTCATTTCTAAATTATTGGTTAGATGGTTTCTATGGCCAGCTGTTAACCACCCACAAAGAGAAAAAAGTTGCTCAACACAAGCTTGTGAGGCAGGTCCATTGATTAAATCTTCAGCCAAATCTGCTAACTGAGAGTAGGATGCATGACACTTTCTCCAGAAAGCCAGTGCATTTTCATCTCCAGAGTATTGCTGAAGTTCTGACAAATAGTTGTCCAGCTGGCCTTGAAAGACGATACTGTAGGATGTGAGGATGCGCTGGTAGGAGGATCAGATGCTGTCAACTTGTTGGCAAGAAACTTAAAGCGATTCTATGCAGGAGGTAACGAGGCAACATCACTAGCAGTGGCTCCATCACCTGAGTCCACAATAGAGCTTGTCCATGATGTAGAGCTGTTATTCAATGCTAAACATGTAAGAACCTCAAAATATTCAAAGCATCTGCATTGCAGTAGTTGTTATAGAGAGATGACAGAAACACAAAATCAGTCGGACCACCGTTGCTCAATGATCATATAATAATTTTGGCACCGACTGCCGTCTTTACTATAGACTCATCATAAAAAAATATGGAAATATTTGAGCGGTTTCAATCTTAAAATAATTTTAGCCTTTATTCCTATTTTGGTTTAGAGCTGCTATTTTAGTTTTTATTTACCTTTTGCTATGGAAATAATTTTAGTTCTAGTTTATGAAATTTAAATAATTTTAGTTGTTATTTATTTCGTCAACTAATATATCACTGGGTCAAACTCATGACCATGACACCAACATTCTATACCAAAAGATACAAGAGACAAAGATACAAAGAAGCAGTAGATGATTAGACTGCTCATTTTTCAAGAAGACACCTCTGTAGAACAAACCTTTAAATAACATCAAATATTCTCTGTGCGTGTTTTGTGTGTGCACAAGTGCATGTAGGTAAATGGCAGCAATGCAATAAGAAATGAAAAGATAATCAATTTCAACCTTGCTTTTCCAAGTGATAAAAATTGTGTGCCATTGCAAATGCCACAAGATGCAATAAATAAATGCTTCTCAACTGAAAAGCACTCAAACTTTAATCAGTCCTTTCACCACGAAATATCTTATCTTAGAAGATCAACAAAACTAAGTTAAATTGATAATAAATATATCAATCTATTCCTGCATAAATAATTATGTAGCAGGTTCAGGAATAAACCATAAAAGGGCAACTATTTCTAAAAAGCATTAATTCATAATCTCATCATGTGTATACAAGCAAAATTTAAGCAGAATGCACAGAAGTGCATTACACATGTTAAAATACAGAATGATTGCAATCTTTGACACAATATAAGCTTTACAATGAACATTATACAGAAAAGCTGCATATGCCATTACTGTATATGATCAATGATATTTGAAATAACTTGTTTAATGTACAAATGGATATAACCAACAAATATGCAAACGTAAAATGAAACAAAAGCAGGTGAGTACCATTGTAAAAATACATTTTCACAGATACTGAACAGTAGTGAATACCTGTATTCTGCCCCCCATCCTTTGACAAAGCTCATACGAATTGTACACATTCTGGTCAGCTGATAAACTGCTTCAAAACCTTGTGCAACTGACTGAGCCAACAACGTTGCAAATTCCTGGTTGTTGAAAATTTTTAGGTTACATCCTAAATTGCAATCAGATACAGTAAACTATGGCAGGTATAATTACCTGTGCAATTCAATGGATATCAAAATGATTCCAATGCATGTTTTTACTTCATTGTAAGCACTAAGAAAGTGCACAGTTATAAAAATATGCAACAAAGGCTACCTGAACAGTGCAGCCAACCAAAATCTAACATCCCTACAATAAGCAATCACTAATATAGCCTGTCATCACATAAGCTCCAACTACTCACCTGGTGGTATCTTGCAGACAGTTGCTGGGTGCCAACCATAGCGCTGGTTGCAGTTAGGACTCTGCACAAACACAGCACTGTCGCTGATGCATTCAGCAAATACTTCTCCGCCAATGTAATACAAGCGAACACCTTTCCCTGAAACAAAAATATCAAATAATTATTGGTGTACAGTATTAGAAAGTGAATCTTTCAATTTGTAAAAGCTTCAGCATTAACAGTCAACCAATGGTGATCATTCATCTTCCATCGGATCTACTGAGTTCAGTGACTAACTATTCTCTTGTGGAAGGCCGTCTCTCAGGAATTCGCTGTCTGATTTCGCCATGTGGAAAATTCCTTCCACTATCCGTGGGAACCTTCAACATAATTTCTTCTGTGCTTCATTGATTCATTAATGCTATGAAAGATTTTCCTGTGAAAGACTGCCTTCTCAAGAATTCACCACTGGATTTCATTGAGGCAGTGAAATCCCTCATATCACCTGAGTGGATTTTTAAGACCAACATCTTCTGATCCTCAATGACATGTCAACGATGTCAACAGCACATTTGACTTTGGCCTTTGTTCTGGTATGGCACTATAAAAGTTGTCTTTGATAGACAAATAAATTTTTAAAAGGCAAAGAAGTGAGCTGCTCATACTGCTAGCGATGAACGATGGCCTCACTGACCGATGTGACGTCTGGTCATTTCAATCTGTTGAGTGCGATTTATGTTGGACAAAAGTCCAAGGCAAAAGCGATCAGAGCTCGAAGGATCCGTGAAACCATCAACACTGAGCGATGGTTGAGATGCATGAAACGGCTCACCAATGCGAGCGTTCTGCTCATAGTAGGCTATGCTGCACCAATACGCGGGTTCGGTGTAATTAACCGGCTCAACATCTCCACTTACTAAATCAACAACAGCATTTGCATTCAATCAATCATAGCCACACATGACGATCAAAACGTCAACAGCTTTCAGAACACAATGGTCAAAGTTATATCTTTTCGCCTAAATTTGTGGTCTTCAAAGTAACAAATACCAACATTCTGCAAATGGCTAGCCTACCACATACACCAGAAGTCAGGCTGCACGACAATGGGAACACAGCAACACAGATGCCTTAATTAGATTAATGCTAATTATAGCAACTGTCTTACTATTATTGAAGAATGAGATCAAACTAGATAATTGAGATTTTAGAACTAAGTACAAAACAAAACCACATTCAAGGTCTCAGTAGCAGCAGCAGTCTTTGTGACTACCATAGAGCCAAATTCTCTAAGTTTCCATAATTGCAACAGTCTTAGTGCATCCAAATTCTAGATCTAAGCAGCAGCAGCAGCAACCCAGCTCTGATATCAAATGGCATAATACTTATATTAATTTCTCCACCCAAGTCACAAACTTTGCTTTAGAAAAAACAATTAAGGTGAAACTAACTGCCTTGGAGAATGGGGAAATAAGACTATAAAAATGGGAAATTTCTGAGTGTGAAAAAAATAATTCTGGTCCACAATTTGTGGGCCAAATTCTACTAAATCTGAAATTCTATAGTGAAAATATAATTGAATGTGTAACAGTTTACTGAAATGAAACGGGACATCAGAAATATTGACCGTTAGGAGAAGATGAATCCAAATCCATGCTGTCCATGAGCTCTAAATAAACACAACAGATTTCAATATTGAACAAAATAAAAATTAAACTGAACTCTAATTTGTTTACTCTAATTCAAAACCCCTGAATCAGTTCCACTCAAACACCAGCACAAAACTTAGCATTAGCTGCTGTGCATGTTTTGCTAAACAAATCATAACAGTACAGCTTATTCATCCTCATTATCAAGAAATATAGCAGTCAAAGCGGTAAAATAGTCACGCACTGCTAGTGTTCCACAATCTCTGAACATCACAAATTCTATGATAATAACCATTTCAAAAATTCTCATTGACATAAAACATTACAGTGTGGTCAACTTTAATATATAGATCATCCAGAACATCCCTAGACAAACGTCTTTTGATTTTGCTTCACTCTGAAATTACCAAAACTTTGCAAAATAACTTTCTGAGAGTTCAAAAATCTGAAATTGTTGGATCTTTTTCTGTGAGATATATGCCACTTTAGAAAGTGTGTTTAAGCCAAGAATAGAGTTGCATCTCAGCTGTTTATCTCATGGGCCTCTTCTGATTTCCACTCTGATGAATATAGATCTTTAGTACTGACCTGATTGCTATGTGTAGATTTAGTGCAGTCCACTGAAAACTTAACCCTTTCAACACCAAAGGTGCATATAGCTTAAAGGCCACTATAGCGACATGACTATCTATCGTCATAACCCTAAGGGAATTTATAGCAGCTAGCAACTTATTATTGACTTGGCGGCATACATCTCTTAATGCCACACAATTTTGCAGCCAAAAGCAATGTGATTGGACGATATACATAGTTTATGAGAGTGAAAGCATTCCATTGGTAAAACCTGATAAACTACGAAGATAGCTCAGAATTAGTTTCAATATCTTAGTAGTAATTTCTATTATTTCTAAAATTCTACCATACCAAAGTGTAAAAAATCATCAGATATTACAAAAACTAGCAATATGTGACATTTAGATGTGTAGATAGAGAAAACTTTGAAACAGTATCAGTAATCATAGTCCGAGACAAAAGTACTAGCAATCACTGCCTTTTCCATAAGCAATTACGTCATCAAATACTTGACAAAAACTTGACATATGCTGTTACAAAATTGTTTCATAATCATTCTATAACACAAATTAACATTTACTCTTCAAAACTTACATTTTTCAAATTTTATGAAAATTGTCTGGGAAGCTCGGGTTATACTGTCAAGCCTATGGAGCCTCGTGTTCAAAGGGTTAAAATAAAAGAAGTGGTTTTATTAAATTCCATAAATTATTATTGTTAAAATATATGAATTTGCACTTACTATGGGTACATTTAATAAGCAACCACCATTTACTTTATAAAGTAAACAACTGAAGGATGTTACAAAAGTGACTGTTATTAGAGTACACATTTATCACTTTGCTCCAACTAACCAACTGCCTGACTACTATCACCATCCTCTGATAGATAACTTGGAGGAGGAGATTCTGTAATTAAAACAAAACAATGCGAATTAAAGTCTACTCAGTGGCATAATAACTTATAAACCCTCCAACCGCTCAAAATCTGCAACTGTGCATAATTCATAAAGAGAAATGTTTGCAGAGCATTGACTGCCACAATAAAGTGATCGATGGTGAAGGTAAAGTTCCCTTTATACGCTGAGAGCCTGAAGGAAAACCGAAGTGTAACGCCTTCAGACTTTAACAAATTGGCTGAATGAGAGCGGTTGCCAGCCTTTTCCTCACCATCTTTCCTTCCACAATGTAAGAACCTGATTTACTTATTCAAAGTTAGGTAGACTGGGTGAGTGCAGAGGAGAGAAACAGCCAAAACACTTCTCCTTCAGGCAAAGTCTGAACCCAGCACTCATGGCAGGCACTCCAGGTCATAAACACAAGACCACTGCACCACCTAACAATGATTTCCCAGCATCCAACAAACACCGTTATGTACTGTACAGTATTTTTGTATATACCACTCAAGTTCATTTATAAACAGCATGTCATAAAGTTACATATAAGACTGTGTGAACCATGATCTAGTCAGCGGTCAAATTCTATATGGAAGCCATTGTCAGCCTGTAGCTAATATGCTCCTAGATTATGCCATTCACTGCATTCAGCATAAATCATAGATAATAACAGAAACAAATCAAAATTTAAAATAGATAATTATATTTGTCTTCCTGAACTGATTTAATTTCTTAGTTATCTTTCAAGACTTGCAACTGATTTTCACACATAATATTACACAAATCTTACACATAATTTGTTAACCACAAGACCTTAGTCAGTATAACTGTGTACTGCCTCACATGAAAGTACACACAGAATCTACTATTAACATAATTTCTTTCTAAGGAAATGAGGAAATGTACTGATCAAGGGGTGATTTTTCCTTGCCTTTCCAAATGGTCAAAGTGCAATTTTAAACCTCAGACACACGATGCAAAAGCATGTCATACGATTACATGTACCGGGTAAGACAATCTATTATGATAGATTGTAAGTTTCAAAAGCAGATAATTACATAACAAAACACATGATAGTGATTTTAGCACATTGAGTGCTAGGGATGTCAGGGCATGCCCTTATTTAGGCACTGCAGGGTGCTAGGGACATCGAATGCCGTCCCAAGCTTTAAGCAAAATATTTAACTTATTTCCTAACACACGCCTATTTGTGAAAGAATCTCAACTAGTACACTGAGATTGTGCTTCAATTTAATTTAGCAGTGTCAATGCTTCCTGATCTACAATTGAGTAGGTGGAAAGTTGTAAACAAACGCAATATGTGGTTTCACATTACGGTAGTTCATTACTAAAGAGCAGCACCCACTCAGAGAAAGTTTCTTCTCCAATTAGCTCAGGATACCTTCATAATAAGCTGTCAGATTTTCCTCGGGTGTCTGGACAACATTACTTGGACCTCATGCCAGCAACAGACTCACAATCAGCTCCCCACAGACAATGCATAGTAAGCCACCAAAAGGGAAGACATAGAAAAACAAAATAGGTCTACATCTGCAGAGTTTGTTTCTCAAAGCCAGCACTGTGTGTGGTGCCCTACTTCGAAATCTACCAGAGCTCTCTGGGGATTTAGATCTTAATTACACAGAATCACAAAGCAGCACTTTTCAGAGCCACTATCTGCTACTGATTTCAAAGGAAAAGACCTGATCTGATTCCAGAACTGCTGTCATGAATTTAACTGCCCCCACCTATTTTAACCTCCTTGAGGTTACATTCTCTGGCACTTTTCCATGCAGAAAGCGTTCCGTGCATTCTTACAATGCTTCCGAAGGACCGTCCCATATGTCACACTAATCAGCGGCGAACAATGGTTCACTCCTTTGGCCGAATTGCATTGGATATTGGAATGCCAATAATTGGCTCAGAGTGTCCACTAAGAATACCTCATGTGACACAGACTGTGGCTCCATTTGGTTGGGCATGTCACCAAAACAATTAAGTGGGTGGTCACCTCCTGCTCCTGCAGCTGCACCTGCTCCACTGGAGACGTAGACAATAGACGACCGCAACTCGTTGTTAACGCTATTAGTTTCAGAATTCTCCAACGACCGACCGCAACTCGTCGTTAACGCTAGGAAGGTTAAATCCTAGCACAGCCAAGTACATCTCACCTTACCAATGTTAGAATTCCTTCTACCTGTACCTGCCTCCAAAATATGACATTCATACTGTATGTAGAGGTATATGTCTATGTACTCTACATTCCCTGAATAACGTAGATGCTGGTCTATAACGGCTGTGCCTGGCAAAGAAACAGTGCCGCAGTCAACGTGGTAACACACAGGGGTTGCTCTATAAAAATGTGTACTCCAGTAGCAAAAGTAAAGTTTACTACATTCAGCTAAATATTTTCAATGAACTTACATCCCTCCACAGAGAAATCTCAGATTACCTGAAGAACAGAAGGGAGGTTCCATGGGAAAGTCAGTGTTAGCTGGAACAGTCTGTGAATAATCCTCCATCATTGGTGGATATTCTGGAATTTCTGTTCCAATGCGTGGAACCATGACTGGTGGCAACTCTAAAACGTGTTTTTAAGATAGCTAATGAAAAAGCAGGAAATTGCAATGAAGCAATCACATACAGTAAATGGACATTTACATACATATACAGTGGCATGCACAGAGGTTTCCAGGGACCAAATAAGTTCCAATGTGACTTTAAATGTAATATAATAAGTTGATGGGACTTTCAGATGCCATAACTAAGCATCTCCAATCAATCAACTATATCTCTACTCCTTTCAGGTTTTGACCTGTGACCACTTAGTGTTTATTAGGTGAAAAATAAGTGACCAAAATGATGGGCCTCACCAACATGCAACATTGCAAATTTAAATTGCTCTATTTCACAAATACTACTGTCAAACTACTTCCAAGTCATTCAGAAACAGAATCGTTGGATGTTGGTGATGCTTCACAGCTGAAAATGCTCAACAATTTCACACGTCTATATTCAGTGACACACAGGCTGTGGCGTAGCCAGGATTTCCGCAAGGGGGGGTTTGGTTTTTGATTTTGACCCGTGACCAACTTTGGAAAAATCCTGACAGGCAGGCAAAAAAATGTTTTCGCCTCTGTTTTTTAGGTGACAAACAAAAAAAGCGTTATCACCTCTGACTTAACTCTGTCGACCCGTAAAGCCTCAAAAGAGGCTTTTGCTAGCGATACCTGTCCCCGTAAAGCCTCGTTTGAGTCTTCATTGTTTCTGCAGGACATAGCCACCTGTCAAACCACCCATTGTTCGTCAACAATAGGCATGCCATCACCTTGCATACCTTGCGCGCCCGCCCACCTGTCAGACCATTGTTCGCGGAAGTGCCAGAAGCATTCATTGGACAATTGAATGTGTCAATAATAAAGCGTCTGCATACCTCGCCTGCTGGAGAACAACCAGTAATATCCACCAGGGCTCCCGGGGAACAGAGAATGGTGGTACAGGGGGAAAGGGGTGAGAGGGTTAAATCTTTCAGGTCTAGCCAAGGGGGTTTTTGACCCCAAAAATCATGTAAAAAATTTAAAATCCATGGAAATTCATTAAAAATATTTTGTTTTCGGCAGCCAAGGGGGGTTTTAACCCCCAAAACCCCCTTTGGCTACGCCAAAGTAGTCTGCTCAAGTAGTCTGCACACAGGTTCATTCAGAATCTCAGAGTGGTCCTGTCTTCCAGTGCAAAAATGTGATCTGCCATACCTCAAACTATCACACCCATGACACATGACACATCAAATGCCAACCAACACTCTGCCATTGTTCCTTTTGCTAATGCTCTAGTTTACTGTCACCATGACTACTGCAATTCTCTCCTTTCTGCTGCCTTGAAAACTAATCTTTAAGTCTTCTACAAATTTGCAATTTTTAGTTTCAGGTATTAGAACCAGTAACTTCACCTACAAGAGACACAAACAGCTAAGCCCAATGCATTTACTGGTGCTAAAGATCTTTGAATTTATCTGACTTTTACATAAAGAACATTCACTAGCTCACACCAGAAAAGGCATAGACAGCATAGGTGGGCAAATCCAAATCACGATTCGATTTAAATCTGATTTAAATCCCGGCTGGAGATTTGATTAAAAGGAGCTGGGATTCGATTGGAACCTCAGAGATTGGGATTTGATTTGATTCAAAAAAATTGAGATTTGATTCAACATGCAGAGATTTGAAGGCCAAATTCTAAGTGTTGCTAAAGAGCAATATTTTGAGACTCAAATAATCATGTAGCAACGTAAAAGTAGTCACGTGGGCCTACCTTAAATTCTCGCACAAAAGATTTAACCAATCACTCACTTGCTTACATACACTTCAATGACTACATTAAATCTAATGATTTTGAAATAGCATTCACTTCAGTGTACTGAGTGTAGTTGTGTTGTGCTGCTTGTGCATTGTTTTGCACACGGGATTTGAAACGATTTGAAAAGATTTCACTTTTAAAGATTTGAGATTTTGGCTAGTGATTTGAGATTGGGATTTGGGATTCGGCTGTCGTGATTTGAGATTTTATGCAGAAAGATTGCGATTTGAGGTTTAGGATTCGATTTGAGATTTGCCCACCTCTGATAGACATGATATGATAGATTTAATAATTAATCTCAAAGCAAGCCTATCAATACAAGAATGACTGGAAAATAATGATTGACAAAGAACAAAAAATAACCTGGTGGTTCAACACGGATGTAGTGAAATGGATTTACGCAGACTTCCTCTTTTTTTAAATTAAATGAAAATTCACAGTTTTCTACAGACTGCAGCTCATGGTGATTATTTAAGTCTGGCCACCTCCACAGGCAACAGTAAATCATATGCGGTAGACCCTTCTTCTGAGAAACTTGCAGGCGCCCATCCAGTGATCTACATGAACAGTTACTCGCATCAATTACAAATCTGATTGTATAAATACTAAAATATAAACTGCATCACAGAATCAGTTTGTCAAGATCTATTAACACATCACTACTACTACAGCATTATTACAGTTCAAATGCAAACATC
Source organism: Metaphire vulgaris (assembly GCA_018105865.1). Lineage (NCBI taxonomy): Eukaryota > Metazoa > Annelida > Clitellata > Crassiclitellata > Megascolecidae > Metaphire > Metaphire vulgaris. The sequence goes on from CM030853.1 coordinate 9,107,915, forward strand.
AAAGCTTATTCTGCTAAATGAATTATCAGCTAGGTCTCTAAACAATTAAATCAACTCATGATGCTATTCAGATCACTATATCAGAATTTTACAACATTTTACCTATTTACAGAAAAGTACGCTTAACAAAATTGTCAGTATATTACGGTCTGATCTTTTTGGCGTCCTCATCTCCAGAAAATGCAAGAAAACTTTACACGGGTGCAAAACGAATGCATAAATCAATTTTAAATAAGAAATGCAAAGGTTCAAACCTTGGCTTATAGCTTAAATTTACTAATTGTGTCCTAATAGTATTTTGATAATTTCCTAATAGTATTTTGATAAATTATCAGGTAAATTTGCAGATTGTAAATGAGCAGACTACTTTACTTGGCATTGTTTTTATCTCAATGGATTACAATTACAATTAAAAACAGGCTAATAGACTCAATAGACTCACTTCAATCACTTCCCTTCTGGCCCAAAAACATGGAACTCTCTTCCCTTGGCTATCAGATCTTCCATAAAATTGCTTATTTTCAAATCCAAACTTAAAACACATCTCCAAATAGCAGGGCACGGAAGATGGCAGAGTGGGTTATGTGCTGGAGTGTCAGGCTGACGGAGTGGGTTCAAGCCCCGTTAGTGCCCCTAGTGGCTTTCACACAGACAGTAATGCTTTCTAAGCCACTTTAAATCATGCTAAAAAATGTCCACCATAGTCTTGCTGTTTCCCACTGATTGATCTCTGGAATTACCCGGTCTTTTAATGGTGGATTTGGAGTCCCCTCGATTGATACCATTACAGTATAATAAACTGGTGCTATAAAAATGCCCAATTATTATTAATTATTTGTGAGCAACAGGGCCGCTTTTACCATTTTGGGGGCCCGGGGCAAGCCTAAGATTGGGGCCCTTTTCAGGCTCTTGACACTTGAATTTGTCAAACCAGTATACGTACGTGTATTGTATCATCAGACTACTTTTCAAACGGTATAGTAAAAGCAAGGTGTAGTCACAGTATTCTTATAATTTCAAAGTTTTTATCAGACTTCTCAGATATTATTCAAGTTTAGTAACTTAGGAAGCTGCAACGCCAGTAAAGGTCATTTTACGAGCTTTTTGGCTAGCAAAAACTTGAATAACATCCGAGAAGTCTAAGCCGCGCAGAATGTCCACTTTCAGGCTCACTACCGCCAGGTGATTGAGCCGGTCTTGACTCATTGTTGACCTCAACAGATTTTTTACCAGCACCAGTTTTGAAAAAGACCATTCACCAGTGCGTTTCGATACCATCAGAGAAAGGAAGATTTTCAACGCCACTTCTGTGTTTGGGAAAGTGGCGCAAACGTCCTTCACAATTATTAATTGGTGCATGAAATGCTCTATACTGCAATCAACTGTCTTTTCATGCAGGAAAATTTGGCAGAAAGATTGAAACTGCCTCTCCTCAAACTGTCAGGCGCGAGAAACTCACAGAGTGCATAGTATGAGTCGATGCTATATCCTGTTAAGAAATTCGGGGGGCCCTTTAAAGCGGGGCCCGGGGCACATGCTCCCCCCTTAAAAGCGGCCCTGGTGAGCAACAACGACAAAATTGTGTATATGCGCAGTCCCCCACCCATTACCGGGGTATTGTGACACATTTTGTGTTTGGATCTTGTGCGGTGATCGCCTTCTCCAGTTCTTCGATTCCTCCGGATTTTTTCAGCTTCTTTACGAGACTTTTAACCGCTTTTTCTGCCCAGAATCGATCCTCCTCCGTCGTGTCCGGTCCTTTCTTCAGCTCCAGGAGCCTCTTAACAGTCGGAGACGAACCGAAGAGCAGCACAGACATCTCGCCCCGAGATCGACACTGGAAACGTCTATAATCCCAACGCAAATCAAACAGAAACTGACGAAAATGTGTCTTTATTCAAAAATTACATTAAAATTCCTCAATACATCAGTCGAGACGTTGTGCGGTGTATTACTCCGCCAGACGGTGGGCTACATCGGTGTCACATTTGCCATTACAAATTCTACTAATTCGGCGTTATTTTTGTAAGGTTCTTCTGGAGATTTGCTTCGAATGAGAGGGTCGGATCTAATGAATTCTTAAAATGTCTTTAATTATTGTGATGATAAAATAGCACAGTGGGACAAGTTCAGCAAAATCAAATAATTTACCACAGAGAGTCGACTACATTGGATTACCACCATTCACCAAAGTATTCCACCATTCACCAAAGTATTCCACCCAGTGCTAGTGGCCAAGGAAATGAACAAATTATTTTTAATGTGTTAATGTGCAAAAAATATTTTTAAAAATGCAAATTTGCCAAAATTGGCCCAAAATTTTGTAAACCCTAAAATTTGCCAAAATTTGACAAAAAATTATCTCGTCCCCAAGAAAAGTGTGAAATGACGCTACTGTAATCATGATTCGTATCGTCGGCCATCCTCATTGCTGAGGGTCGGAGCTAGGGATGTAACTTTTCCGGAAAAGTAGAATGGCCGGAAATATTCCGGAAATTTCCGGAAATTTCCGGAATACTTCCGGAAAAGTTATAAAAGCCTTCAAAACTTCTCTTTTTTAGAGGTAAACAGACAGCAGTGGACAAAATTAATTACCGCAGGTCCCACAGCTAAGAAAACGAAGTTTTATTATATATTTTTGGCACATAGGGGAATTGGTTGAAAACGGGTTCTCCGATATTTTAACGAGATCCCGCCAATTTAAGTATTCTACTTGCTGCTCAGGGAACCAGCTTCACCTTATGAATATTCACGAATGTGTCGCATCGAGTGCTGGCGAGAGTGTGAGACTATGGGTAAATACCGTAAAATAAACAAGTGTTTAGTTTTGTTTTGTGACAATTCGTTAATTTTTCGCCGAACATCGAGATTTATTATAGTTTTAACAAATCAGACAGCAAAACGGCGTCGCGTACTCTGGTAACTGGTTCTCTGCGACTTCCGACTCAGACATTATATAGCGCTACCATACTGACAGTTGTTAACTTGTTAATAAATGCCAAAAAAAAGAATAGTTATAAATAGTAATAATGATAAAAAATAATAATAGATATCAGTAATAGTAATCAATAGTAATAAATACTAATAATAAACAGTAATAATAATTATAATAAATAACATTAATAATCAACTTTTCCTTTCCGGAAAAGTACCTCAGAAATTTCCGGAAATTTCCGGAAATTTCCAGAGGAAATTTCCGGAATTTTCCTAACTCACATCCCTAGTCGGAGCCTCGGAGGCTATGCAGTAGGGGTGGGTCGATTAATCGAAATCGAAATCGCGATTTTTGAAAAAATCGTAATCGAAATCGACACGATTATTAAATAAATCGAAATAATCGATAATCGTCGAAAAAATAATCGAAATCGCGATTATTTTTCGATTATTCCCGTAAGTGATATTATACAATATTTCCGATTCAAAGAAAGATCAATTTACCGTTGATTATAAGATGTTCATTGAAAATGGATTCAACAGCGTCTAAAGACAGGTACCATGCATCTTTCTGGGTTTGACAGCAGCTTTCGATACGGTGTGTCAGGTGGGTTTAATGTACAAACTCTCGCTCAACTTGCCACCCTGGTTCTGTCAACTTGTGGAATTACTCATCTCTGACAGACGGTTCTGAGTTCACTTGGGAGATGTCAACTCCTGGAGACCTCGACGAAACGGTCTACCATAGGGTCCAGTTCTAGCCCCCACGTTATTCAATTTGCAGGCCTATAGGCCTACAAACGACTTAGGCCTACCTGATACCATCAGTAGGAAGTTTGGATACGCTGACGATATCGGTCTTGCCACCCAGGCTCGATCCTTTAAGGAGATTGAAGACCAGGGTTATTTCTAGGATTGTGAATTGGGGTGGGGTGTCGGGAAAATCTGGGGTGTGTTTATTTCTAGGATTGTAGGATTGTGAATTTGGAGGTGTCGGGAAAATCTGGGGGTGTCGAAATTTGGAAGTCTCTACCGAAAAAGGCTGACAAGCAAAAAACGTTATAGAGACTCACAAAAAGTCTGACAAGCAAAAAAAGTCATCCGAGGATAAAGTTGCGGGGTCTATTTCTCCATTTGGGGGCAGGCCTCTTCAGAGGCTGAAGGAGGTCCAGGCCAGTTGGAATTTCGAGGCCTCTCCTAGCCTTCCCAGCAATTAAAATTTTGACAAGCGAAAAAGGGTAATCACCAATTTTGAGGACCGCAGAATACCTTCCTAGCTTTCCCAAAATCCCAAAATTATCAACAAGCAAAAAGGTCATCACCAAATTTTGAGGCCCTTTCTAGTAGTAGCTATCTAGCTTTCTAGCTCTCCCAGAATTCTAGACAAGGAAACAAAGGGAGACCCTCAAAATGATGGAGGCCCGGGCCAAATGGCCATCCTAGCCCCCCTCTAAATGGGCCTGTTTGGGGGTGTTCAGGGCTAATCACTCCTCTCCTTAGAGATCGACTCCACTGGATCCGTGTTCCACAGCGCATTGTCTACAAGCGCTGTTGGCTTACGTTTCGGGCTTTACACGATCCACTCTGTCCTGATTATGTAACTGTGCTTGTACGAAGATCGACTGTGATCGAGAGGAGATCGGTTCTTTGGTCCAGTCGGAGAGTGCAGTTGTTGGTCCCTCCTCCGTCCAAGACCCCTAAGTTTGGAGAAAGATCATTCGCGCGGGGGAATCCCGCCCTGTGGAACTCTCTTCCAGACAATGTGACTGGAGCAGTCTCAGCTGGACTTTTCATTAGAAAATTGAAGACACATTTATTTAATATTGGATATGAAGTGTGTTAAGCGCTTTTGTTGTAGGCCTTAGCCTTGCCTACTGCGCTATATAAATTGTCAATAAATAAATAAATCAATATGCATTCTGTATGCATATCATTGTCACATCACCAAATTTTAGGGGGCGTCGACCTCAAATTTGGGGTATTGGAGGTTGTTAGGGGTGTAGAATATCCCTGTTGAAGACCAACTGAACATCGATACACAGAGGATTGCCGAATACTGTAAAATATGGCGGGAAAGCCAGTTTCTAAAGGTACTGTGAAATAATCGAAATCGAAATCGCGATTATTTAAAAAACCGTAATCGTAATCGAAATCGTAATCGTGAAAAATAATCGAAAATAATCGTAATCGTAATCGGAAAAAATAATCGTAATCGACCCAGCTCTACCATGCAGGCTGGCGACAAGGTTCTCCACGTGACTGTCTTTTGCAGTTCTGATGCAATTGATAATTGATTGTTTTGTCCAGCGATGCCAGTGCTGGGCTTTTTTCCCCAGATCTGGGCTTTTTGGACCTCGTCTGGGGAGCTGGGCATTTTTGCCGAAATCTGGGCTTTTTTAAAAAGTTCTTGAAAATGCATTTGTTTTTGTGAATCTCAGTCATTTCCGTTGAGCCGTTGTCTCAATTTGTCTGAGCTTGTCTCAAGTTCTCAAATCTCAACTGTCTGTCCAGTAATTACTCCAGTAAGTCCAGTTGTACTCCCGCTGTGACCTTACTGACCTAACTGACGTTGACACGTCGTCCGTTGGACCTGTCACTTGCAGGGCTGCAGAGTGGCTACATGCAGGGCCTTAATGGAGTGTGGCTATAAGTAAAGGGTCTGAGTCACATACCGGTTTGCTGAATTTTTGTATCGGATTACCTGATGAATGTAGTGATGACCTGATGATCTAGTTTATTGTATCTGCTGCTGGTGGGCAGTGGTGACTGCTCCTGACACTGTGCTACCGAGTACCGACTCTAGCTCGGGGGTGGGGTGGGTGGGGCGAAGACAGGGACGAGGCGGGAATGATTAGGACTTACCGGTAACTGTTCCAGTCTCCAGACTCACCCCCCCGTGTTAAGCCTACCTAGCCCTAACCCAAACTGCCAATAGCAATGCATTATGAAGATTGAACATTTTACACATGTGATGTAACTGATGTTACATGAATACATGATATTATGTCACTGACAGTCTGACCCTTTTTCAATTTCCAGAGTTCGTTTCTAACTTTCTCATATGATTATATTACGCTGTTATTCGAATATTTCAGTTTAATTGAGTCCATAATTTTGAATGTTAAATACATACATAGACCGACAGTACATTTTTAATGATTTTTATATAGAAATGCTTTAGGGGTCTCTTGCGTCCCCCCAGGATCCGAAATTGCCCGCGTTGGTAAGGCTCCGCCGGTCTGGTCGGAGACTTAGCCTATAATCCGAAGTGCGTCGATGCCGCTCTCCGGAAAGGAAACACAAACGTAGATGATAAAAGTGCTTATTATTATAAAGAAAGATATCGGCTCATACGCCAACTTTACGTACAGCATCTAATTCTAAACTCAGCTAGACGAATAGCCGCCTTAAAGACCCTCGGGCCCCGCGATCCCAGCCCAGCAACAGCAGCCGAAAAATGCCCGATGCCCCAAGCTGATGGCCCGATCGCCCGAGTCCTCCCGACCGCCAGAACCGCCCGACCTCAAGCCCCAAGACCGCCCGACCGCTCGACTCCAAGACTCCAAGACCGCCCGACCGCTCGACCTCAAATATGGCTGTGCATGCGTTTTTATACCCCGCGGTCGCCGTCTAGCGACCACGAGCGAAATGAGGTTCGTCGGGACCCTGCCCTCTAGCGGCTAGGGGCGAAACGAGGTTCGTTTCACAACTCCCCTTCCCGGCCAAGCCGCGTCCCCGCGGCAGAAAAGAAAAAAAACGCTAATTATAACAGCCGGAAAATGAATCAAAGCTAAACCAAAACAAAGTATAAAATACAAGAGCAGCTCAAATGCTGTCAGTGAACGTAAGTTTCAATCGTTAATATATATGGTGGGTCTAACAGCAATAATTGAGTCTATATCGGGTCCGGGATGGCGTCCACCTTGTTTAGAGCAAAGGTCCAAAGCGTCTCGATCTTCAGCTAATGCGCCAGTTGGCGCCATTGACGTCGGCTTCGACCTGAGAAGCCGATCAAACAGACAAAGATCGTCCAAGGCGGCTTCGACGTTAGCCGCCGATGCAGGTAGGTGTGACGGCGGGCGGGGTGGTCAACACGACCGCTTCTTCCGGTTTCGTGGCCTTTGAGTGTACTTCCGCAACACCCGTGGAAAGTTTCCGTCTCTTCAACAGCACGGCGTCGAATGAGGCGTAGAGTACCCGCCGGCAGTGGCGTCAGAAATCGGAAGTCGACTTTCTCCAGCAATCCTAGCAGTCCACCGTGCTGCTCACATGACGTCAAACGCAGAAAGTCGTTATTTCTCAGGCGGCTTCAGCGGTTCAAGTGCCGCTCGCGTAACGTCAGAAGTCTGGAACCGCCCTTTCTTCAGCGAATCCAGCGGTTCAGCCGCCAGTTGTAATGTCGCGTCGCCTCAAGTGACGTCAGAGATGGGAGGTCGCTGTCTCTCAAGCGGCTTCGGCAGCTCAAACACCGCTCTTTAATTCCCGTCGTCCACGTGACATCAGTAATCGCCTTTTCTCCAGCGGCCTCAGCAGTCCAAGCGCTGCCCGTTGACTCGCGCCGACTGCGTGACGTCAGAAATCGGAGGTCATCTCCTCTAAGTGACTAGTAGCTTAAACGGGTGGACTCCATTGGCAACCGGCCTTACATCAGTCTTATACGATGATAATAATAACTGTAGTAACGATAGTCATACTGATAAAAATCACTATAACGAGGATAATAGCCGTAATAATAAACACAATAATAATAATAATAATAATAATAATAATAATAATAATAATAATAATAATAATAATAATAATTATCATGAATAAAAATCATGTTTTAAATCTCACCCTACAAGATAGGATATATTTGGGTTCTAAAAGAAAGTGGCTACGCTTCCAAATTCGGGTCATCCGGGCCAGTTGGCCTACGTATAATTTTCCATTTACAATGACGCCCTGGCCATCTACGTGAAATGAAATGCCAAGATTTATCATTAATGGTGGATACGCAATATATAAGCAGGCCTACAGAACGTATCCATGTGCACAAATGGGGCAAACTGGTCGAGCGCCGTCTGTGAATAAGTTTGTCCCTTACTGTAATTTGCCAGTGTCGGCGGCGTCGAGATTTAATTGCTCTACCCTCCCGCGGATCGCGCTCGGCTGAATAGCCAAAGGGCATGTCATCCCCGGCTCTCTCCTCCACAACGGAAGGGACGCTCGGACCTCGATCTAGAGCAGGTGTGAAAATCCCTTCGGGTTCTATAATGGAGTCAACAGTCTTTTGTACGTCCGCGGCCCTTTTATTTACGTTGATCCCCCGCTCTTCGCCGTCGGATTCCGAACTCATTGACTCTGCCGAAGTCTTTACGACGGGACTTAATTCACCCAGCACCAGATTCTCCCTTAAATCAATGGGTCTATTTAGATTTACTACCTCCGCAGCCGACACGGGGAAGGGGTCGGCGTATAACGACCGCGCCAAATGGACCCCTGGCTGGATCTGTCTATTTTCCAACAGCCAATTCTTACTCTGTAGTCCCGCCGAATTGCCGATTAGTATTTTCGATGGTATTAGAGTTTGAGATAGTGGTTGTAAAGTCACCGATTCATTCACTTGTATTCGCCGGGCCCAACGAGCGCCATCTTTCTTGATCAAATTAATTCGACGTCGACCGCAATGCAAAACGCCCCTTGAAAAATTCATGTTACATCTCTGGTCGATCAAAAATTCTGCGCCCAAGATAACTTCCGAAATGGCTTCAGATACAATAAATTTGATTTTCGTCTTAAACCGATTTCCCAGCCAAACGGTCAAGGTACATTCACCGCAAACATTTATTTTGGACGCATTGGCCGCAAATAAATTTTTGTCCGACGGCTGAAGTCTTACATTTTCGGCGAAAGAAGCTGGCAAAAGATTTGACTCGCTGCCGCTATCTATAAGAAAGAGCAGATCGTGATTATTAATTAATCCTCTCACGTAAAAGGACTTTGCGTTGCGGATATTTTCATGCCGACTGGAAGAGCTATGGTTAACTTGGCTTTTAAAACCTCTATCGCTACGACCCCTCGGGCACTGGCGTCGAAGGTGAGAAAGCGATCCACACCCAAAGCAGCGTCGCCCTCTGCCGGAACGATCGTCCTGTCTATCGCGAAAGTTCGACCGGAAATCGCCGGAATTGGTCTGTCTTGTGTCGGCGAAATTGTCCCTATTTCCTGAGCCGTAGGTCTGCGTGTCGCCGTCAGTCGTCGGCACGTACCACTTGCCGTCATCACGTCGCGGCTCAGGGTACCAAATATCGCCACCAGAGGGCGCCGTGCATTGTCGGCCGTCGCTGGCGGCAGTCTCGCCCAAGTCGGGCTCTTCAAATCTGACAGTCGGTCGGCGATAGTCAACTGTCGCGCCGCCGCTAGACGTCGCTTCGCGCATGCCGGCCGAAGATGTTACCGCTGCCGCTAAATTTTCAAATCGGGTTTCGATAGAGCGTTGCCACTGTTGTTGGCTGTCCTGCTGCAATTTCAGCAATTTGTCAAGTTTTTCAGCTATCGGGTCGGCCGATACTGTATCATACTGTACGCCCCTTATTTTACGAAACGACCGAAAGTGGTCTAATTCATCGTCTTGCATCTCTTGATAGGCCTGTAAGCGAACCGCAATCTTAAAGGCGTCATCTAATGACGATGGTTCCCTCTCTTTTATCTTGAAAGCTAAAGTGCGATTATGTAGCGCCTGTACGAAAGAATCGCAGGCGACCATTTCTGTTGCCGCTGACGTTTCAAACGGAAAAGCCAGTGACGTGAGACGCCGAATATCATGTAAGAGATCCGGCAGCGATTCATTATCTCGTTGTCGGCGGCAGCCCAGCTGCGATCTAAACGAAGCCGCTTGTCCTTCGGAACCGTAACGCTGACGTAAGCGTGCGACTAAACTGTCATAAGTCACGTGACTTTCGCTCCCGTGGTCCCATAAAAGTTGAGCCGGACCCCCCTCAAGAGCACACTGTAAGAAGTCTGCTTTTTCGGTGTCGTCCCACGAATTATGTCTCGCACTTATTTCGAACTGACGAAGAAACGTCTCGATAGGCGTCTTGCCGTCGTATTTGCCCGGTTTTAAAATACATTTTTTAGCTCTAGCCGGAAAATAATGATCGTCTGCATTCCGCGTGACAGTCGGTGGGCTTCGATGGCGCCCTTGTATATCGAATAAAAAACTTCTGTCGGCGTCAGTGCAACGTTCTTGAAATGGTCGCGTCTCTGTGACGTATTCGCGATGTCGTCGCGAGTCCTCTCGAATATCTCGGTCGAAAAACCTGTCTCGTAGCCGTATCTCATCGGCGTCGGCAGAAAACTGCGAAAATTGTCGCTCATCGCGGCGAGTTACGCGGTTAAAAACGCAATCGCGTTCCCGCATGTCGGCGGTGCCGGCTAAAAATTCGTCAGTCTGTGGCGCGTCGCCGTAGTGGTCGAGTAGACGCCGCTCATCGTTCCGACGCGTCTGGCCTCTATAGTTTTGAAATGACGGACGGTTGCCGGAAGACGCAAGATTCGAACGAGCCGCCCGGTCAAGTCGTCGATCACCCGTCTCTGGACTGCGTGTGTCTCGACTGGATGTGTGATGATGTTGACGTGTTTCGTCCGCGGGCAGACTTCGTCTGTCCCTTGGACTATGCGGTGCCGCCGAACGATAAGACAAGTCTTCTGTCGGGACGTCCGAGGCATCGTCTGGCGGGGGAGGAAATGCTCTCGACCGATTAAAGCTTATGTCAGGGTCGTCATCAATGTCCACAGTCACATAGTCGTTTCGTGACGTCATTTTAAACGCAAAATCACTGATCTATGCCAAACGACTAGTCACACAATATCGAGTCTGTGCTCGTATAACGACGGCCGAAAATACTAGCCGCTAACGTCCTTCGTCAAAACGAAAGAAAACTGGCCGACTCTGTCTGCGCTTTCACAAAATGAATGCCGGTCAGACGCGCGTGCACCGCAAACAAAGAAAATGAAGTAAAAACTGCCGTTCGTACTTACGTAAACTTCTGAAACGGAAACCGCGTAGCCGAATCGATCGACGCACCTCGAACAGACCCCACCCTCTGGCACCAATGAAAAGCTTTAGGGGTCTCTTGCGTCCCCCCAGGATCCGAAATTGCCCGCGTTGGTAAGGCTCCGCCGGTCTGGTCGGAGACTTAGCCTATAATCCGAAGTGCGTCGATGCCGCTCTCCGGAAAGGAAACACAAACGTAGATGATAAAAGTGCTTATTATTATAAAGAAAGATATCGGCTCATACGCCAACTTTACGTACAGCATCTAATTCTAAACTCAGCTAGACGAATAGCCGCCTTAAAGACCCTCGGGCCCCGCGATCCCAGCCCAGCAACAGCAGCCGAAAAATGCCCGATGCCCCAAGCTGATGGCCCGATCGCCCGAGTCCTCCCGACCGCCAGAACCGCCCGACCTCAAGCCCCAAGACCGCCCGACCGCTCGACTCCAAGACTTCAAGACCGCCCGACCGCTCGACCTCAAATATGGCTGTGCATGCGTTTTTATACCCCGCGGTCGCCGTCTAGCGACCACGAGCGAAATGAGGTTCGTCGGGACCCTGCCCTCTAGCGGCTAGGGGCGAAACGAGGTTCGTTTCAGTGAGTCCCAGTGACGAAAAATTAGAGCTTTAGAGCCTGTTTTGCAAATCTGGGCTTTTCTGGGCTTTTTTAAAGACGCCATCTGGGCTTTTTTCAAAAAGTTGACTGGCATCACTGGTTTTGTCCATTCCACAATATCATCCGTCCATCGTCTACGAGGCTGTCCTCTCTTCCTCTTGCCATTAATTCTGCCATGCAGTATCGTTGTACATAAATTGTCTGCTCGCACTATGTAACCAAATAAATCATGATTGGGATTGATAAAAATCTACTTTATTCAAACGATTGACTATATGGTGGTGGCGTAAACTTGGATGAAAAACCCTCCTTCGATATGGTAACCTCTCAAATAGTGGGGGACTTGAGCCTATATTGTCTAATAGTCAGAACCAAATACCAATAAACATGCTCTCTCAATATTTAGCCACAAAACTACCTTAAATAGACGTGATTTGACAGACTTCTGATTGTGTTTGTCACTCTTTTAGCAGCCATCAACTTGAGATGCAGTGCAGTGCAGTTTAAAGCGTTTTAATGGAGGAAAGTTCAAGTAAAACATTAGATCTTTGTATTAAGGGTTATTGCAAAACTGCCACCATGCAGAAATTGAAAAATATTATCTATGAGTTTCAAACAGGGTAGTATCAAGTGATCATTTTTATGTAATTGAGCGGGCAAGAACTAATAAACCCTTTGCTTGGTCATTCTGCCTTATGATATGATATTAGAAGTTTATTGAGTTCACCCAGGCGCCAGCAATCGGTTTAATTTCGTAAACATAAGTGATTACGTCTAAATTGAGTAGTTTCCTATTTGTAAATAAATGCGCCAGATGAATTGACGTAGCGGTGGACGGTGGTTAATTATTTCAGTTAGAGCTCCGATGGTTGTTGAAAATGGAGAACGAAGAAGGCGAAGAGAAAAATGGTGAGTGAAAAGACTGAGTAACAGCGCCGCTGCCTCTCCGTTTAAAAGTTTCACTTCTTCACTTTGATTATCAACCTTAGCTTTGGCTTATTCTGTGATCGCCAATTCAGGAACGATGCTTGAAATTCGTGTATTTGCTGTTGTTAATTTTGCTAGGGTTTGTATTTTAAAGTCGTTTGTAAAAATAAAATAGGCTTAATTTGTTAAATTTTGTTGTCAATAGGGTTAGTTGTATTGCCGAGGCTATGACATTGCTGTAATCGAATACATATTTGCACTCGTATGCAATGGATTTTAACTGGACTTCAGAGCTCAGGCCTGAGGAGAGGGGGGTGCAGCCGGTACATTGTACCGGGCCCATGGAGGTTTTAAGGGACCGCGGCCGGTGATAATGATGTATTAATATAAGTGAAAAGGTTTTTTTGCTTGTCAGACCATTATGGAGAGTAGAAAACGTTTTTTTGCTCGTCAGGTTTTTCCGAGACTTTATACATTTTTTTCAGAGCCCACAAATTTTTTACCGGGGCCCGAAATTTCTCTTGGCGGCCCTGTCAGAGCTCACTCTAATACACTGAATAGCTTAGAGTTTCATCATTTCTTTTGATTTCTGCAGAGTGAAGATTTAAAACAGCAGCACTGGAATCTTAAGACTCACTTAAATTTAGAGGCTGAAGATAAAATTGTTATTTGAGAGTTGTATGCTACCTGGTCAGCTTTAACTTTTCTAGGACTTAGGAGTTCCAGCAAACACTTATTATTTGTTTATTTTGACATCATATTATTATTATGATTTAGTAGCTTCTTTTGCAGTGTTTGCATTTGCAAAATGTTACAGAGCTATTTCATTCATTTGTTGTAGAAATGTTCAGCTCTTCCTGTGATTATATGCAGAGCTATCCAGGCCATGGACTTCTTATGCTACAGCAGCTTAATGTGCAGCGTTACTACGGATATTTCTGTGACATCACTATTCGCATTGATGATATCGAATACAGAGCACATCGTTGTATACTTGCAGCCTCAAGTGCAAAACTTCAGTCACTGATTTCTTCAATCCGCCAAGAATGGAATAATGTTTTAGTGATAAAAGATGTGACGTCAACTGCTTTTCAGGTTATTTTAAATTACATCTACACTGGAAATGTACGCCTCGTTGCAACTTCAGTTCATGATGTTCTTGAATCTGCTCGATTTCTAAAGATGCCTGAAGTAGAAAAGGTTTGTTTGGCATACATAGAATGCATGCATTCTTCTTCAGATGAAAGGAATAACGGAAACTCTTCAAGTTTGAGACTAATGCCTGAATTGGCTCCAATTGCTGAAGTCCAAATTGATAGTGGTCAGATATCTAGCTCTTTGTCAAAAACAACTGAAGTACAGTCATTTGATGCAGTGACAAATGCTTTTGAAAGGACTGGTTCTGCTCGCAATCAAGCGCTACTTGATCTTTATGGATCTAAATCTGGATTGCCAATATTTTCTCCTGGCAGCAGCCTAGGGATATCGATTGATTCATTTGAGGACTACATGAGGTTATTCGAGATGCGACAGAATTCACTTAACATAGCAAATTCAAGCCACCAAAACTGGTCTCCATTTCTAGACGTGAAAACAACAGAAAGTGAGATTGCAGTTCATAGAGTTCTCCCAAATTTGGTACGAATCAGTGATCACTGCTCATTGCATTCTCAAGAGGATCAAGTGCCACTTGTTTCTGATGAAGGTCAAAGAGTGAAATTCTCTGGTTGTCACTTTGATAAATTCACTGAAAGTATTAATCAGAAAAAAAATGAAAGAGAAGAAAATCCCGCTGCAGGACTTGGTGCTGAAATGTTTGACCTTGACAGCACTGATGAAAATCACGAAGACTGTGCAACGTTTCTAAAATTAACTTCTGTATCTCCAACAGGACACTCTTTAACGGCCATTAATGGTGATGAAGACAAGACAAAATTGCACCTAAGACAACAACCAGCATCGTCGTGTGTTCCATTTGTTAGTCATAGAGTAATTGAAAATTTTGGTCAAATGAGATGTGAAAATGTTAACCTGATCATAACAACTGATGATTTCGGAGGATCAGAAGTGCCACAGTCAAAACCAAAAAATTGTGATTCAACTAAACGCAATCGAAAGAAAGTTCCAAAGAAGTTGAGAGCAGCCAGAGCTTCTTCATCTGATGAATCTAACTGTGCATCAAATGCCTACGATGATATTCAGTTTCCTTCTGCTGCTGTTAATTCCATAAAATTTCCACTAAGCAGTCAAGATGCTTCTGTGTTTGCATCAGGCATTCAAGGTGGATCAGATGCTCTTTCAAATGGTTGCAATGTTTTAGGATCCCTGGTTGGTCTTGAAAAACCAGTCAAAAATAGTATGAGTAGATTCAGTGATGTCAAAGTGGGAAGTTCAAAACATACTAAGAAATCCAATAATCATAAAATAAAAAATGCAGAAACTAAAAACTTTGGTGCACCGCACACACGACCATTTAAAAGGAAAATAAGAATAAACGCAAAGCGAGAAAGCAGAGAAAGTATTTTATTTTCTTGTTCATTCTGTAGCAGACGATTTGGAAGGTCGTGTGAACTGACTCGTCATCAGCGAAGTCATTCGTTGCAGCTCTATCATTGTCCTTATTGCCCCGCAGAATTCACAAATCCTATTGTTTATAAGCGACATTTCATTAGTATTCATGGTGAACGAAATGCCTTCTTCTGTACACATCCGTCTTGCAAATTTCGATCGGATCGGCTGTCAAATCTTGAGAAACATGCAGTCATTCACACTAACATCAAGTCATTCACTTGTCCACATTGTGGGAAGTCATTTTCCCAGGACAACGGCCTTCGTAGTCACTTACAAAGTTGCACGAAAGCGCAGACCTACTTGTGTGATGTCTGTGGTGCCAAGTTCAATCATCTTCAGAGTATGACGTCACATCGTAGGGTTCACACTGGTGAGAAGCCATACCGTTGCACGGACTGTGGGTCTCAGTTTGCAGATCATCGTAATTTCAAGAGACACAAAAGAATTCATGAGAACGTTTTTCCTTATTCTTGTATTTTCTGTGAAAAACGTTTCAGACATTCAAATTCTTTAAAATCGCATCTGAGTGTACATGATGTTTGTCCAAGTGATAAAGCTAAGTGACTAGATTTTGTTTTGTTACAGCTTCATAGAACACTGATAATGCAAAGTATTGTGGTTCACTCCTTGTTAAATTGATCATAATTGAAAATAAATGTTCACAAAATGATAAGTTATTCATAATATACCGTATCTTTAATATAATCTTGTAAGATTATTATTACTTTAATTCTGTGATTATATAGAATATTTTGTAATGTAAATACAGTGTAGTTATATTGCACTTCTCAATGGTGGGTCCAGAAATTCTGTTGGTGTCACTTTGTTTTTCATTTCCATTCTGCCTTAACCACCACCCTTCTATGTGGATTGATGCATACAGTTTTGTCAAAATTAATAAATGGAAAGAAAAGATGATGCACGCTTAATTATTTGTGTCTATGATTTTTAGCTTTTTGCCATGATGAGAAATTAGCAAACAATTTTTTGTCAATTGGGGAGGGCCTTGGCCCTGATAGATTACCTCTGACAGTTCCTGATGTATCTCACAGATGCTCCCACTATGATTACTTCAGATTTATTAAGTGATTGGCTTTGAGATGCTTAAGGAAGGAACCTCTGAGTCATCAGTGACTAGCTTGTAAATATTTTGTCTGTCAAATCTTTCAAGGGGCTATAGAAATCCACGAGACTTTACTTACTTACTTACTCTCTCCTTTTTATAAATGCGCTAGATGAATTGGCGTAGCGGTGGTTAATTATTTCAGTCAATGATTTCAGATATGATATTAATGTCTATGGCTCCGAAGCCTCCGATGGCCCGATGGGCGATGGCGCGCCATCGGCTGATGCCCTGGGCATTATGATAGTGGCGCCATAGAAGTTGATTGATTGATGGTTGTTGAAAATAAATGGAGAACGAAGAAAACGAAGAGAAAAATGGTGAGTGAAAAGACTGAGGAGCAGCGCCGCTGCCTCTCCATTTAAAAGTTTTGTAGCGAACTTACAAATTAATGAGGGGAAAATTGAGAGAGAGAGAGAGAGAGAGAGAGAGAGAGAGAGAGAGAGAGAGAGAGAGAGAGAGAGAGAGGCTTCGCATTATAAACTATAGGTCCCTACCATTGTAGCATATTATAATGACTCCCAGTCCCATATAATAACTCCCTTCATTCATTATTATATATAATAAAGACTCCTCATTATATATATATATATATATATATATATATATATATATATATATATATATATATATATATATATATATATATATATATATATAATAACTCTATATTATAATAACTCCCAGAAGAAGCAGGCCTATCGCAACTAAATTCAATTTTAAACTAAACTAAATTCAATTCTAAACTCGGAAAAATCAACATTACCTACTGTAATCTGATATGGGGACTAGAGCCCTGCACGGGCCGGGCCGGGCTCAAAAGATTGTCAAATAAAACGGGACGGGCCGGGCCTAATGAGTGACGGGCCGGGCCGGGCCCATCGTATGATCTTCTGTTCAACTCATCAAGAAACCCTCGATCAATGGAACTTGCCAATTCTTTCCGGTTTAACTTTACGGATGGTTCATTGTTGTCCTATATGAATCACATAGTTGACTCTTGTCCGATAACAAGACTCTAGGATGGCGGTATTCAGACATTACACTTAGCAAATGATGTTGCAGTCAAATGGCTGATTTCTTTCAGCACTTGAAGCATACGATGATGATGATGATGATGATGATCATAATAATAATAATAATAATAATAATAATAATAATTGTTGTCCTTTATTCCCTAGTCCCTAATCGCTACCCCTCCACTCGTAGGTATACAGTACTAGCAAGCAAGCCGATTGTTAGTCGGCTTACTCGGCTATATACAGTATTTAGTGTGACTTTAATAGCTCCGTCTGGTGATTCTGGTCTATCCTGTAAGGCGTCAGATTTGGATATGTGCTGGGGCAACCATTTCACAGCATCGCACTGCCATTGGACACTGATACCATTGAGAACATGCTATTTTTGCATTATAATTCTTCAAACTGTATCGATCGGCTCCATATTTGTTGGATTATGAGTTTTTGCAGTACACACTAAATTGTAGTAAAAAGACTGGTATATTAAAACATCGACTGATTTTCCAAAAGTTATGGTTGCAAATTTTACTCGCAAATGAGCAGGTTGGGCCGGGCCGGGCCTGAAATTTGGCGGGCCGAAACGGGCCGGGCCCTAAAGGGAAAACAATGAAACGGGCCGGGCCAAAAGAGTGACGGGCCAGGCCGGGCTGCCATAAGTCGGCCCGTGCAGGGGTCTAATGGGGACAAAATTATAAAAATATTACTGAAAAATACAAATAATGCAAAACAAAGCTATAAGATTAACTTTTGATACTGGAAATAATTATAAAACTCAACATCTTTACCTAAAACATCACATACTTAATATTGTAAATTAAATAAATACCAAATAGCATTATTTATCTTTAAATATGTTATATGACCAGATCCAGTAACAATTTGCACCTTTCATTTGTTAAGACTAATAAAAGACTTTTTACCAGTGATATTATCGTTAACTGTAATTAAAATAGGAATGAAAATTAACTATTTTCGTTAACTGAAATAGTAATTGAAATTAGGAATTATTTTAAGAACTGAAACTGAAATAGAAATAGAAATTCAGCCTTGAAAACGAAATTAGGAATTGAAATATAAATTATTTCTGAACTTTTATTATTACAATTTACCATACAGAATCATCATCCTTTCAGGCTTCAGCACTCCCAACTTGCCAAGTGCTGGAGTCCGCTATTACTGACTGCAGCAGTTTAACTTTTACCCGCTGACTGCACTACCATTGGGATTCATGTATGTGCCGTCCGGCCATCTAGGTTGGATCATTGTGGTCCTACCATTGTCCATTGAAGCACTTCGTTTCATTACTTTTGTCAGTGCACTACACTTACTCCAGCATGCAGCAACTCGTAAAATCTCTATGTTTATTCAATAAACAAAGAGATATTAAGAGCTTTATTGTTTACGAATGTGAGGTTAAACAGACGGAATAAATTTTTTTGAAGTGCAGTATATTGATAGTTTTTATGTATGCTATCTGCTGGTAGAAGAAACCATATGCACCGTTTCCTGGAAATGCGAGCATTCTTTAAGCTCAATGCATCATATATTGACTAGCTATGTCGTTATTTCAATGACTCTGCACTGTTTGCGAGATGCAAACTAAAACATAATCGACGAGTACGAACTGAAATTAGCGACATGTTACTGAACGGATTTATTGTTGAACTTTAATTAGAAATTGAACAGAAATTAAAGCGACAAAAATAACTGAAATTGGAATTGAATTAGATATTGCCTCTTCAAAACTGAAATAGAAATTGAATTAGGAATTATTTTCTGAAGTTAAATATCACTGCTTTTTGCCATTAAATATTATGGACCCTGTATCTGGAATAGTACCTCAGACCAACTTAAGAGTTTAAACAATTTTATAATATTTAAATCTTTAATAAAATCTTTCCTACTTAACAATGAATTGTAACTAGGCCTATATGTAACAATTCTATTGTACTACTGTTCTACCTATATTCTAATTAGCAAATTTAAAACTAACTTCATCTACTTTACACTTGTTTTTCTAATTCTATCTTAGTTTTATAGCATTATAAAATACCGCCAAATTGGTTGGCTTAAAATTTTACTTTATATCAAGTTGGCCACTTATCGGGATATCATTATCCCTTAGGTCAACTTTTTTCCACTCACTGTATTACTTCCTCATTTATTTATACTGATTTTCATTGACCCTAATATTATTTAATTCAGATATTTTGCAACTGCCTACTACTATAATTAAGTTTTCATGTACATTTGTTTCTAATTGTATCTGTAGCATTATACGTTTCATGTATATACCTACACTGTACATGAGCAATGTCCAACATTATACTTCTAATGTTACTTGATAATGTTACTTGATAATTTAACAATTGTTATATAGGTTCTTTGCATTACCAATGACATTCTGTTTATTTGTATCATTTAACATTACCTTATTGGAATTCTTATATCACTTGTCAGTTATGATCCAATTATGTTATTTTTTTGTATTACATTTCTTTTTTTAATTTACTAATTAGGGTCGTATCTTGTTTGTTACTTATATGTACTCTTAGTTTGTATATGCATCTGTTTTGAGTTGAGTAGAAATAAAATCATCATCATCATCATCAGAAAAAATGTTAGGCCTAAATATTTACCAAGTGAGACAATTTTTAACATTGATAATTTTCTTAAAGCAAACGCAAAATCCTTGAAGCATCATGAAATGTCAACATTCATGATAGTTACTCTCCTTAGCACAGAAGTCATATTTGGATGACAATAAATCCATTTCCAATAGATTCAACAACTACTTTGTAAATATAGGTCACGAAATAGCTTCACAAATCTAGCCTTCTATTACATTAGATCAGATAGATGATAATTTTTTAAAACATTCTGTTTAATAACTCCTTTCAAATTTATCCAACTACATCAGAAGAGGTTAAAGATATTATAGTTCATCTTAAATGTAAAAATTCATCTGGATATGATGAACTAAATCAAAATATAATTATTACCTGTGCTGAATATATAGATGAACCTGTGTCTGATATCAAAAATTCTTCTATTCTTACAGGAAAAATCCCAGAGGGAATACAAATTGAAAAAATAACCCCACTTTATAAAAATGTCTCTAAAATGGTTATATCAAATTATAGACCCATTTCCAATCTCCCAGTTTTCCTAAAATTCCTGAAAGGGCAATGCTTACCAGAATGTTAAACTACTTGGATGCATTTAATATGCTATCCACTGATTAATATGGTTTCAGCCCTATTTCTCCACTTACCCGATAAATGCTAATAATGAATTTAATTGATACCAAAACAACAAATTGAATCCCACAAGCACACTATTGGAACAATCCTCAATATAAAAAAGCTGTTGGTATTCTAGACCATGGTATCTTGCTAAAATAAGTAAAATATTATGGTTTCAGAGGAATTGCTATTAATTGGCTATCAGATTATCTCCAGAATAGACAGCAACTTACTGTTATTATTATTATTATTATTATTAATTCTGACAATTCTATACAGCGCAATACGCATAGCGAAGGCTAAAGTCAAGAGCGCTTTACAAGTGTCCCTAATAGGAGATGTTAAATAAATATGTTTTAAGGTTCCTAGTGAACAGTTCAGAGATGTCGCCTAGTCACGTCCGCCGGCAGCGAAGTTCCAAAGCAAAGGGTTGCCCTCAAACAGACCGATCCCCAAATTTTGCTGTCGTAGACGGGGTTGAACCACCAGTTGAGAACGGCTGCTTGATCGAAGCTGCGAGCGCCGATCAGACGACTTGGGCTTACAGACAAGAGCCGTTAAGTACTCGGGGCAGAAAGGGTCATTTAACGTCCTAAATGTAAACCAGCAACGTTTAAAGACTATACGCTCCGGAATCCGGAGCCAGTGAAGTTTGTCTCGTAATAGCGGTGTCACGTGCTCATTCCACCTAGCACCGAAGATCAGATGTGCTGAAACATTTAGCACCATCTGAAGACGGTTTAGCTGGCTGACAGGAAGTCCGAGTAAGATACTGTTACAATAATCCACTCGTGATAGAATGAGGGATCAAACCAGTTTAATCACGTCCGGTAATGGCAGGTAGCGGCGAATCTCCCGGATCCTGTGTAACTGATAGTAACAGGTGCGAGTCACATCATTTAAGTGACTGACAAACGAAAGTGGCTCATCCAAAAGAACGCCTAGAAGACATAGTTCGGTACAAGGAACAATGTCTACATCTTCAATTGAAAACGGATTTCGTGGTATGAGATGTTTCCTTCTAGGTGTACTTAACCAGAGGAACTCAGTCTTTGCTGGATTGAGGGATAACCTATTTTCATCCGTCCACTGTTCGATCGAGGAAATACAGTCCGTGATAGAGGACCGTAGTCGTTCGACGTCAGATGGATTACACAAGGAGTAGACCTGAACGTCATTGGCATAAGCGTGTGAAGTAAGCCCACACGATTTGATGATTCGCCCTATATCTGCCACATATAGGACGAACAGTAGTGAGCCTAGTACCGATCCTTGCGGCACCCCACTGAGAACACGGCGCGAGTCGGACGTGCGACCATTCCAGCAAACTGATTGCGATCTAGCTAACAGGTAGTCTCGAATCCAGGATAGCGCAACTCCATTTAAGCCGTAGGTAAGTTCAAGGCGACGAACGAGAATGTCATGGTCTACTGTATCAAAAGCCGCAGAGAGGTCCAGGAGGCAAAGAAGGGCTAGCTGACCATTAGCGATCGCATCAATGATATCATTGTAAATGCGCAAGACCACAGTTTCCGTAGAGTGGCCCTTCCGATAGGCCGACTGATCTTTAGGTATTAGACCATTTGATGTCAAGTAGTTTACAAATTGGTCATTGACCACTCTCTCCAGCAGCTTTGACAAGACGGGAAGATTAGAGACTGGCCGATAGTTGCTTATTTCATCTTGATTCAGACTTGGCCGCTTAAGGTGCGGGTATACGACCGCATGTTTCATGTTGTGAACAATGTTAATTCTGATGTAAAAGAAATAACATATGCTGTTCCACAGGGATTAATTTTGGGTCCTCTTCTGTTTCTAATCTACATAAATGACTTGCCAAACTCCTCGAATATTTCCAAACATCTGCTTTTTGCTGATGATACTAGCCTAACTTTTAGTCACAATAACTTAAAGGAATTAACTTTTATAATATAATCAGGAACTAACCAAAACTTCTGCTTGGTTTAAAACAAATAAGCTTGCCCTGAATTTAGAAAATAACTCATTTTATACACTTTCACTCAAAAACCCCTGTTAAATGAATTGGACCAAATAGGCCTAAAAATCGATGATACTAGAATATCTAAAAAAATCTATATAAAATTTCTAGAAATAACATTGGACCAACACTTAAATTGGAAATATCATTTGAGTGAACTACACTAGATAATAAATTATATAAAATCTAAATATTATTAGACATTTAAAATAACTTTGGGGTTGAATGCTCTACACCAATTGTATTATGTCTTAATACAATCCGACGTATGTTACTGCATACAAATCTGGGGTAATAACTATAAATCAACCATAAAAAGTCCAATTACTCAAAAAAGCTGTAAGGCTAGCATTCAATTACTATGACTATGTGAGAACAGCTAAACTAAGGGAGTTATTATAATATAGTTCTGTTCTGTTCTTTAGCCATCCTCGATGCGAGGTTGGGCTACACTATGTATCACATCTCTCCATGTCTGTCGTTCTTCTGTTTTCCGAATCATGTTTTGAAAAGGAGAGTCCAGTCCATGTTGTTATGTTATCTAGCCAGGCTGTTCTTGGTCTTCCGCATGATCATCCTCCAGATAATGTTCATTGAATTAGTTCTTTTTCTAGACAAGAGCCTTGTTTTCTCATGACATGTCCATAATAACATACTTTGCCTTTTTTAATGTTGTTCAGCAGACTTCTTGTCGTACCTGCCTGCTCTAGCACCCACTCATTTGT
Organism: Metaphire vulgaris; assembly: GCA_018105865.1. Taxonomy (NCBI): domain Eukaryota; kingdom Metazoa; phylum Annelida; class Clitellata; order Crassiclitellata; family Megascolecidae; genus Metaphire; species Metaphire vulgaris. The sequence goes on from CM030853.1 coordinate 9,131,111, forward strand.
TCTTTTTGCTGTCCATGAAACTCTTAGAATTTGTCGTAATCCTTTCATTTCAAAGGCTTCAATTCTTCGCTCATCTTCTTTATTCGGTGTCCAGCTTTCTGAGCAGTATGTTACAACTGGCCAAACCAATGCTTTCCACAAACTGATCTTTGTATTATTTTGCAGATTGTGACTCTTCCACAGTTTCAATAGTGCTGCATTTACTCTTCTTCCTTTACTCAGTCTTTCTCGAATTTCCATCGAGCAGTTTGCATTTGCTTGGATTAGTGATGCTAGGTATTGGAAAGATGTGACATTTTCTAGTGGTAGTCCATTAACAGTGAAGTTGATGTTTTGTTCTAATTCAGATGTTGTCATGGCTTTAGTCTTACTTGCATTAATTTCTAGGCCATACTTTTTGCTGATGTTGTTTAGCCGGTCTATTAGTTCTTGAAGGTCTTGAGGTGCTGTTGTTATGAGCACTATATCATCTGCATGTCTAAGATTTGTAATCATTCTTCCTCCAATTCTTAGCCCACCCTCATATCCATCTAACGTCTCTCTATTACAGAGCTATTTCATTCATTTCTTGTAGAAATGTTCAGCTCTTCCTGTGATTATATGCAGAGCTATCCAGGCCATGGACTTCTTATGCTACAGCAGCTTAATGTGCAGCGTTACTACGGATATTTCTGTGACATCACTATTTGCATTGATGATATCGAATACAGAGCACATCGCTGCATACTTGCAGCCTCAAGTGCAAAACTTCAGTCACTGATTTCTTCAATTTGCCAAGAATGGAATAATGTTTTAGTGATAAAAGATGTGACGTCAACTGCTTTTCAGGTTATTTTAAATTACATCTACACTGGAAATGTACACCTCGTTGCAACTTCAGTTCATGATGTTCTTGAATCTGCTCGATTTCTAAAGATGCCTGAAGTAGAAAAGGTTTGTTTGGCATACATAGAATGCATGCATTCTTCTTCAGATGAAAGGAATAACGGAAACTCTTCAAGTTTGAGACTAATGCCTGAATTGGCTCCAATTGCTGAAGTCCAAATTGATAGTGGTCAGATATCTAGCTCTTTGTCAAAAACAACTGAAGTACAGTCATTTGATGCAGTGACAAATGCTTTTGAAAGGACTGGTTCTGCTCGCAATCAAGCGCTACTTGATCTTTATGGATCTAAATCTGGATTGCCAATATTTTCTCCTGGCAGCAGCCTAGGGATATCGATTGATTCATTTGAGGACTACATGAGGTTATTCGAGATGCGACAGAATTCACTTAACATAGCAAGTTCAAGCCACCAAAACTGGTCTCCATTTCTAGACGTGAAAACAACAGAAAGTGAGATTGCAGTTCATAGAGTTCTCCCAAATTTGGTACGAATCAGTGATCATTGCTCATTGCATTCTCAAGAGGATCAAGTGCCACTTGTTTCTGATGAAGGTCAAAGAGTGAAATTCTCTGGTTGTCACTTTGATAAATTTACTGAAAGTATTAATCAGAAAAAAAATGAAAGAGAAGAAAATCCCGCTGCAGGACTTGGTGCTGAAATGTTTGACCTTGACAGCACTGATGAAAATCACGAAGACTGTGCAACTAAATTAACTTCTGTATCTCCAACAGGACACTCTTTAACGGCCATTAATGGTGATGAAGACAAGACAAAATTGCACCTAAGACAACAACCAGCATCGTCGTGTGTTCCATTTGTTAGTCATAGAGTAATTGAAAATTTTGGTCAAATGAGATGTGAAAATGTTAACCTGATCATAACAACTGATGATTTCGGAGGATCAGAAGTGCCACAGTCAAAACCAAAAAATTGTGATTCAACTAAACGCAATCGAAAGAAAGTTCCAAAGAAGTTGAGAGCAGCCAGAGCTTCTTCATCTGATGAATCTAACTGTGCATCAAATGCCTACGATGATATTCAGTTTCCTTCTGCTGCTGTTAATTCCATAAAATTTCCACTAAGCAGTCAAGATGCTTCTGTGTTTGCATCAGGCATTCAAGGTGGATCAGATGCTCTTTCAAATGGTTGCAATGTTTTAGGATCCCTGGTTGGTCTTGAAAAACCAGTCAGAAATAGTATGAGTAGATTCAGTGATGTCAAAGTGGGAAGTTCAAAACATACTAAGAAATCCAATAATCATAAAATAAAAAATGCAGAAACTAAAAACTTTGGTGCACCGCACACACGACCATTTAAAAGGAAAATAAGAAAAAATGCAAAGCTAGAGAGCAGAGAAAGTATTTTATTTTCTTGTTCATTCTGTAGCAGACGATTTGGAAGGTCGTGTGAACTGACTCGTCATCAGCGAAGTCATTCGTTGCAGCTCTATCATTGTCCTTATTGCCCCGCAGAATTCACAGATCCTATTGTTTATAAGAGACATTTCATTAGTATTCATGGTGAACGAAATGCCTTCTTATGTACGCATCCGTCTTGCAAATTTCGATCGGATCGGCTGTCAAAGCTTGAGACACATGCACTCATTCACAATGAAATCAAGTCATTCACTTGTCCACATTGTGGGAAGTCGTTTTCCCAGGACAAGGGCCTTTGTAATCACTTACAAAGTTGCACGAAAGCACAGACCTACTTGTGTGATGTCTGTGGTGCCAAGTTCAATCATCTTCAGAGTATGACGTCACATCGTAGGGTTCACACTGGTGAGAAGCCATACCGTTGCACGGACTGTGGGTCTCAGTTTGCAAATCATCGTAATTTCAAGAGACACAAAAGAATTCACGAGAACGTTTTTCCTTATTCTTGTATTTTCTGTGAAAAACGTTTCAGACATTCAAATTCTTTAAAATCTCATCTAAGTGTACATAATGTTTGTCCAAGTGATAAAGCTAAGTGACTAGATTTTGTTTTGTTACAGCTTCATAGAACACTGATAATGCAAAGTATTGTGGTTCACTTCTTGTTAAATTGATCATAATTGAAAATAAATGCTCACAAAATGATAAGTTATTCATAATATACCGTATCTTTAATATAATCTTATAAGATTATTATTACTTTAAATCTGTGATTATATAGAATTTTTGTAATGTAAATACAGTGTAGTTATATTGCACTTCTCAATGGTGGGTCCAGAAATTCTGTTGGTGGCACTTTGTTTTTCATTTCCATTCTGCCTTTACTTTGTGTTTCATTTTCATTCTGCCTTAACCACCACCCTTCTATGTGGATTGATGCATACAGTTTTGTCAAAATTAATAAATGGGAAGAAAAGATGGTGCACACTTATTTATTTGTGTCAATGATTTTTAGCTTTTTGCCATGATGAGAAATTAGCAAACAATTTTTTTGTCAATTGGGGAGGGCCTTGGCCCTGATAGATTACCTCTGACACTTCCTGATGTATCTCACAGATGCTCCCACTACGATTACAGTACTTCAGATTTATTAAGTGATTGGCTTTGAGATGCTTAAGGAAGGAGCCTCTGAGTCGTCAGTGGCTAGGTTGTCAATATTTTGTCTGTCAAATCTTTCAAGGGACTTACTAAATGAAGACCTGACTAAAATGCCTGTTTTCTGATCCTACCAATGTTAAGGACTGATCTGCAGATCGAATTAAGTACCTGCAATTGCTTCTATTTTATTTTCTAACTTTATTGAATACAAACAAGCTTTTGATTCAGTGTGGCACGATGGGCTGTGGCAAGCAATGAGAAATTTCGGAATTGAAGAAAAATTAATAAACCTAATGCAAAAGTTTATAAAGAAAGCAGAAAATTGCTGTGAGGGTGGAACATGATCTAACAGAATGGTTGAAGACAGAAACTGGAACAAGGCAGGGATGTATTCTTTCACCAATGCTGTTTATCATAATTCTTGAGGCCATATACAAAGTAGCAACCAAAGACTTAAACATTGGTGTAAAGTGCTGGGGGCGCCCATCACCCTGGCTGCTGGAAGCAGCTTCCCTCTTCCCTGTCCTCCCTTCCCTCCCCTACATCTAAACGGGGATCCGGCATGGATATATCTACATCACATTATTATTATTATTATTATTATTATTATTATTATTATTATTATACGAAAAACTAGCAGTATAACACTTGACACTGAACATTGACACCCATTGCAAATTTATTAAAAAAGCCTGGGGTCCGGGGTATAACCCCGGAAAATTTTTAAATCAAATTCTCATGGTTTCAGTGCGTTTTGAACATTGAATCGCACACTTTGGGGCACCAGCAGGGCGCGATTTGCGGGGGGAGGGGGAATCTTCCCCCCACTGCCAAACTGCATCCCCCCTACTGCTACATCCCCCACCACTACTTCCCCCCACTGCTACAGTTTCCAAAAACTACATCCCCCAAGCTCAACATATCCCCCCCCCACTGCTCCAGGTCACAAATCGCACCATGGGCACCAGGATAGGTCTCAGGAATGTAAATTCCATGTGAGTCTATTCACTCTATTGGTTTGTTATAAGTTTGTTATATTTCAGTATACCAGTAACTTCTAATATATACCAGTAACTTCTAATTCTTAATTTCTAGAAAATTCCAACAGCCACAAAGCACTAATAGATGTAAGTTGAAACTAAAGAGAGATCGCAGTAATTGCGCTGGCAAACTATTCAAAATTACCTGTAAATTATCTATTTTGTTTAGTATTTAGTTTAAAAATTAGACTTCTCCAACAACCACACCTAGGCCTACATCATTTTTAGAGGCATTAAAGCTGCAACAACTGCAAAAGAGATAACTATAGACTTAGGCAGCTGACTGATACAAGTTATTAACAATATCTAATTGCACTGTTTCAGTCTTGAATGGATTGTAATTTGTTGATGGAGGTATTTGGAAGGTTATAGTGGAGGGAGTTGCAGTAGTCTAATTTGGAATGTAGACTTCATGTGAGTCTATTGGTTTGTTATAATTTAGTTATATTTCACATGAAGTTTATATTCTGCATCATTAGAATGACTGCATGTAAAAAAGTGACAATAATAATAACATTTTATGAATGCCTGATAATAATGAACTTGAACTGAGTACCGATAAGCTTAATATGAAGTTACAAAATTGCACTATAGTAAAAACCAGTAATTTACTTGCACAGGCATTTAGGGGCTTATCGAATTAATATGCTACTCTAACGTAATACCAAAACTCAGAGGGGGAATTTCTTCCCCCCTAGGTTTTCTAGGAAGCATTTGCTTCCTTTCCCCCTTGTGTGGGCGCCCCTGTAAAGTGCTATGGAGAAAATATTTCTAATCTAAAGTTTGCAGATGATGTCACCTTGCTTGCAGAATCCAGGAAAGACCTACAAAAACTGACAGACAAAGTCAATATACATGTAATGAACCGAAGATTCGGCCTTACGATAAACACAACAAAGCCTACAACCACGCGGTGGTAAAGCAAAACAGGAAAAAATAAGATGCAATTAACTCCTAAAAGTACAGAAAGTGAACAGGGCTAACATGATATATGGACACGTAAGCAGGATTGAAGGCTTGAGGCTTCCCAAAAAGCACTCTGCACATACAAGGAAGGTAAAAAAAGAGGAGGCGGGGTCCATAAAAATGGGTAGGCAACATAAAAGAAGATCTCAAAGAAAGACAACTGACAATTGTAGAAGGAAGAAAACTAACATTTGACAAAAAGGCCTGGAGACGTTTTCTGACTAGCTATATTGCCACTATTGAATTGGCACAAGGCAATTACGATGATGATGATGATGATGATGATGATGATGATGATGATGATGATGATGACGATGATGATGAATTGCTTCGATTGTGTATTGGATGGGCATTATCATCCATTATGAAAGTTGACAGTTCAGAATTATACACTTACACATGTATTCAATATTCTTTATACTATCAAACATAGACTGTTTATACAAATTTAAGTAACCAGAAACTGAATACTGATTGCCTGTACTAATGACCACGTTAGGCGCTGTCCATTAATTATGTCAACAATTTTTGGGTAATTTTTGACCCCTCAGATCTCCCCTTGTCAACAACTGTCAACTTTCAGTTACCCCTATAATTACTTCAAAAACTTTTGAACCCCCCCCCCGAGATCAATGACAGTTCCCATGCATAACATGCATGGTTATTATTTTTGCGGTGATGACCATTTTTTCCCTGTTTTGCTCATCGAGTGTCAAAATGTGGTGGTGATGACCTTTTTTGCCATACTTTTTTCCATTGTAATGAGTCTGTTTTCTATGAAATTTCCTATTTTTTTATTATTTGTAAAAGTGAAATTGTTGACGTCAAGCTTCTCTTGACCCCCCGTTAACAACTGTCAAACTTTTCAAACCACCTTCCCCATAAATTGTTTACGTAATAAATGAACAGCCCCTTACCTATGGTATATTGATTTTAAAAAGTTTGTATCTTTGATATTTTGCAAAGCGCCCATGCCAACATTTTATATGGAAGACATTTATTTTTCCATTAATTTAAATTAGCCTATTGAGTTCATGCAAGTTCTACTCTGTGCGGTAAGAAGCTTACCTCGACAGCACAGGCTTACATAATAATGATAGCAATGGTAATGACCTAGGCTTTTAAAAAAATCACATAGTAGGTCTTTTAGGTTTTTGCTTTTGAAGTCTACAAATGCAAATTCTCTTCTTTAATGTTTTAAAGAATTAAAGGTTTTACTTTCTTCAGACAGCAGAACACACATGACAAGAATGTAGATAAGGGTTTATGGTCAATACGGCGTTGACGTCTCATGCATTAAAACTTAAAACACATACAGAACACACATGACAAGAATGTAGATAAGGGTTTATGGTCAATACGGCGTTGACGTGTCATACATTAAAACTTAAAAATCTCAAAGCTTAAAACCCCTAGAAATATGAAAACCTGAATGTTATTTTTTTAAAAGCTAGGTTTTTGAATTGTTGCCAGCCTATTACTGTTATTATTACAATTTTTGATGTCTGGCAAAAATTAGTGCTATACAAATATAAAACGATTTTTCGTTGCAGCACATCCGGTTGTCACAGACTTCCTTTTGTGCTCCAATTGCTGAGAGGAAGATAAAGAGTAAGCAAGACGTCGCTCTAATCTGCTGTAATCCGAACAGTTCGATTGATTTAATTCAACGATTTGTAGCGTAACGTTTGAAAATTTATGGCTGCATGTTTTGCGTGTCTTTCATATTAACAGATTTTATGTGTTTGATGAGAATTTGTTGTTAGGGTTACCATAATTATTGTCAGATGGAAAAAGAGGACACTTTCCGGGCCCCTGAACAGAGTAGTCGAGCGGACACGCGGTGTCCCTAGAAAGCAGGGATATCTTTACACTCCCTAACACGACCCCAATCTGAGACCGACACCCCAATCGACGGATATTTTGAAATCCCCTTAACGCCCCCAACCCAACTCCACGAATTTGAGACCAACACCCACACACACACCTCCAATCTGAGCTAGGGATGACCTTTTTCAGGCTTTTTTGGAAACTTCATAAGGTTTTTTGCTTGTAACATGACGTTTTTGGAGACTTATAAGTTTTTTTTCCTTCTCAGACTTTTGGAGTTTGATAAGGTTTTTTGCTTGTCAGCCTTTTTCCAAATTCCGACACCCCACAAATGTTCCCGACTCCCCCCCCCACTTCACAATCCCGTTTTGCTGTTTCACTCTGACTGATCTCTGGAATGACCTGGACTTTTGTGGATGGATTTGAAGTACCATTGATTGATACCCTTGGGTTTTAGAAATGGTGCTATAGAAGTACATAATTATTATTATTACTACAAAAATTACTAAAATTTACAAGACGCTAGTGAAAGTAGGCCTATCTCATTCTGAGTCATTATTGTCAATATCGTCAGATTGCGCCTGGGGCTGAGACTTGGCAACGGGCAAAAACGCCGTGTTAATACAGTTAAATTATAATATAGACTAGTATTCTATGCGCTAAATATCGGGAGGACCAAAATCTGGACAAACCCGGACTTTGTCTGAAAAGCTGCTCAGACGCCCGGACAGGGGTCCAAAACCCGGACGACATTTGTTGTAAAACTGTTAACCACGGGTTAGAAATGACAATGAAGACATAAACCCTATTTGTTGTAAAAACTGTTAACTACACCAAGTGGTTAGAAATGACAATGAAGACATAAGATAATTCCACTTGTATATGAACATAAGCAGAAGGCAGAGAACGTATATAATCGGTTTAATCAAGTAGGCAATTGTCTTGGTCAATATGCAGAAAATTAAATAATTGTTGGTACAGTGAAACTATCTCTTTTAGAATCATGGCTCTCCTCTATGACATGGCTATCGGGCTGAAAAAAGGCCACAAAGTCACACCTAATAAGACGAAACCACGCCCTTCAAGACGCAAAGGGGTAAAGACATTCGCTTATTGTTAGGGCTTAGAGGAATTGCTACAAGTTGAAATACACAAAATATTTGCATTTTACCAATGCACTCAGTGTAGGCAGTGGCGGCTCCACCGGGGGCCTGTGCGCCCCCCCCCCAAGTTGCTGCCCTCCAGTGGCCCCCTTGTTGGGACCCTATACAACAAATGTTTGGCCCCCCCATGATTAGAAGTTGCCACCCCAATGGCCTCCCACTTGCCAAATCCTGGAGCCGCCACTGCCTGTAGGCATGATTTTGTACGTTTTAATCGCCATCTATGCTTTGACAATGTTACGCACGCATGGGCATACAGTTAATGGTATTTCTCCATAGTTCTATGTTCAACATTTTTTCACGTGCTTGGTATAGGGATAGTCGAGAACGCAGCAGTCTTTCTGTGGTAGTGTCCATCCACACTGCTTCTTCGGTTTACCTCTTGGCTGTTTTCCGTGAACTTTACTGTACATATGTCTTTTTGTCGTGGATATGTCTTTTTGGAGCTGGAGCTGTTTTTGATATCATAGTTTCTGATCTTGTCTCCTCTTGTCACACCTGCTATCTCTTAAGCAAGCCATCTCAAAATTTTGATGATGTTCAGAGGATTTCTTCTTTGTCTATAAGTTTAGAGTTATAAAGGAGACAGTTCAGGATGAAAGTTTCATAGACTTGTAGTGTTTGGTGGTGACTTTTAGGCACTTGTGCAGAAGTTATACACACTTTATATTTCACTATATAATACTATATACCACCAGTAACAAAACCCAACACATTTAAAATCCAGCAAACATGAGGAAATAGGAGAAAATTTAATTTTTTATTTAGTAAGTCAGACACGGAAAAAGACATATTCATACATAGATACATTTATAGGATGGAAGAAGTGTGAGGAAGCAAATACATTTGTGTACAAAGTTAACCTCTTAAGTGGGGAATAAATTTTCAGACGTCACCGTTTTGGGGATTTAATTTTAGGAAAAACGTTCATCAGAAATGAACACTAACTTTTTAAATTTGCTTTATCTCAGGCTATATAAGAGCTAAGAATATGATGTAAACACCATTGTTTAGCTTTTCTATTCCTCTTTCTAACCATCCGTGCAGAAAAAAATTATTTGGGGTGTAGGGTCCACTTTATGGTCAAAAATAGCACCCACCCAAAAATGCTCAAAGGCCTGTAGGAAATATTTTTCAGAGGTAACCCCACTTTTATCAGCAACAAAGTTGTAAATGGATGTCAGAGGGACAAAATAAATTTTAAAAATTGAAAATCAGTCCACATTTGGCAAATATCTAACAATTCTAACCCAATGACCCCTATGTTTGAACATAAGTCTTGGTGAATTTCGGAAAAGTTTTGAATTTTTAGAAAGTTTTCTTATTTTAAACTATTTTTTTAAAAATTTGCTATACCTCATGCTATATAATAGCTAAGAAGATGAGGAATGCACCATTGTTTAGCTTTTTTATTCCTCTTTCTAGCTGTCCGTGCAGGGAAAAAATTTGGGGTATGGTCCACTCTATGGCCTCAAATAGCACCCACCCCCAAAAAAATTTCGAAGCCCCGTAGCAAAACATTTTCAGCGGTAACCCCACTTTGGTCAACGGCAAAGTTGTGATGGGTGTCAGTGGAACAAAATAAACCAAAAAGTTTGAAAATCGGTCCACATTTGGTAGAGATAGATCAATTTTTACGCGAAAAAGTCGCAAATGTCGATTTCTTGAAGTTATTAGTTGGACCCGTCTCTCCAAAGAATATATATTTTCTCTTTCAAGGAGGATATATAGCTGAAAAATAGGTGCCATCCATCGAATGGATGGGTACTAAAGCAATTTATAGCGGAAAATGTATAGGTTATATCGCGTGGCGTTAACAAATCGCTATGGAACTTCATGACGAGCGCAACTCGGGGTGCCCATTTAGTGTATGCTGGCGGATGACGAGTTGCGCTTGGGATGTCCAGGCTAGGTGTTAACAATTTATGTCTATGTATTTAAAAATAACATGTACACAAACATTTTAAAGAAAATAATTCAATTGAATAATTAATTAAATAATTAATTAAATTTAAAAAATATAACTAAAATTCAAATATAAAATCTTAAATTAAAAATTGGAAAATAATTAAGTATAATTAATTAAGTATAAAGTATTCAATTGAATTAATTTTTTTGAAATTTTGTATAAATGTTATTTAAATTTTAAATCGGGTCAGGTCTTCATCCAACAGCTGTGTCCAACTTTTGACTTCTCCATGACATCTCTCCAAAGTGCTCTGTCCTTTGCTATTTCTTCCAAAGTCATTCGGTGTCTTCTGTCAGTTTTTCCATTGAGATTCAGCCCTGCCATGTGCAGATCCTCTTCCAATCCATCCACCCATCGTCTTTTCGGTCTTCCTTAAAATCTTCCCTCTGGTTTGTAGTTAAAAATTTGTTTTGGGTTTCTTATTTCTTCCATTCTGAGTATGTGTCCAGTCCATTTCATTCTTCTCTTTCTGATGACTTCCACGATGCTCGGTTGCAGTGTTCTCTCTCTAACTTCTTCATTTGTTATATGTTCTTTGTATCAAATCCTTAGTATTCTTCTGAGCCATTTTTAAAATACATAGACATAAATTGTTCACTTTTAACTTGCTTCCTTACACTTCTTCCGTCCTATGTTGCGTATGTCTATGTTTCAGTGTGTGACCTATTAATATTTGTGAAATAAAAATAAAAATTTGATTTTCTTCTATTTTTCACTGTTTGATGGATTTTAAATGTGGTGGGTATTGGTACTTGTGGTATATAGTATCATATAGTCCAATATAAAGTGCGTATAACTTCTGCACAAGTGCCGACTTTTATATCTTTGGTAGTCCAGATGTTGCCTAGCATCTGAATGGCGTTTCGTGATAGGGTGATGCATCTTATGATTCTTTAATAGTAAGGAAATGATGAAATTGTTAAAAGCATCACTGCGTGATTTACTAGTAACCAGATGATTTTAATGAGCATCATGTGCCTTGAACCTTTTGTATTATTTAATACCAAAATAGAACCTCATGAATGTCTTGTTTATTATTTCCAGTTGAGGTGAATGTTATAGATATTGTAATTATGTCATTTGTGATGTCTCAGTTGTAGTTATTAGGAAAATCAAGTTTGGAAGTGAATTTATACTGGTTGTCAATATTACAGTCATAACATGGAAGTAAATCTGACTTATATATTTTTTCAAATGAAAACTGAAATTTTTTGGTTTACCTTAATGATAACAACCATTTTGATTTGCATTTTTCACTGTTTTCTGTAGAATTATGTATTTGTTATTGTCCACTTTGCACTGCTGGTCCTCGTAAAATTTCTAGGATCTGTTTGGAAGAAAATGGCGGTTGTCATTTACTGCATATGTACATAAGTGCAAATTTGTTATATATACAAAATTATACATACATATAATGTATATTGCATTATAATAAATACAGTGACTTCTGTGCTAGTGATTTTTTAAGAAGTTGCCATTGCAAGTAAGACTGACATTTTGTAGAACTTTTGCAGGTTTAGTGTGAACAATCATGACCTAGTTATTTGCAACAGGGCTTCAGAGCTTATGAGGCAAAAGTGAGAGAACACTGCAGAATGCAGCTGTATTGAACTTGGTGTTTCAGCTACGTACAGAAAAAGCAGAATTACAGGCATAATACATTACATGATTCTATCAATCAGTTTGCAAATGATGGTGTGATGTAACCTAAGATACCTCATCCTACTGAGATGAGACACAATGGTGTGGACTTGACTCATGGTATACACAGGGATGCTCCACGCTGCAGTGTGAATCTACTGTTGGGCGTTTCTGGTGACATATATTCAGCTAAAATTTCTAATCTCACATTGTTGCCCATGAGATGGCAAAAAGTGTCCCCATGAGACAGACAATTACTTGCGGGTAGACTACACACAGACTGCTATGGGTTACAGGACCCATGTTACTGGTTGGCACATTTAGAGGCTTGTACTGTTGGGAGAGGGCTTATGTAATTTGCCTCTCTTTCACCTCCAAAGGAGGCTAGACAGCAGCTAATCAATACTGACATCAATGATTGATGCATCACCTTATCATTAACCAACATACATAATTAATATTATATTTTTAAAATGTTAAGTGTGATTGAAATTGCTAACTGGCATTTATGAGTTTACGTATGTTTTGCAGGCTTTGACCAAACGAACAAAGTTTGTTCGTGATCTTATCCGTGAAGTTGCTGGATTTGCACCATATGAGAAGAGAATTCAGGAGTTGCTTAAAGTCAGCAAGGATAAAAGAGCTCTCAAGTTCTGCAAAAGAAGAGTAAGTGTTACATTGTTAACAATAAGGATTTGGACATCTGCAGATTCAAGAAATACAAAATATTAGTAAAATATATTGATAAAATATACCAGAATTGTTTGATAAAATGTCAAAGGTAACTTGAAATTTAAATATTGAGGCTCTAAGTAGGTTCAGGAACATTGTATGTTGCCATGTTTGTTGTAATTTTTTAGTTCTGTATGAGTTTTTACCATTTATTTATACAGCTTATGAGTGGATGTGCATATTATTATCAATAAGTGGAATGTGATATCTGTAAAATATCTAATATTTATTTCCTAGAGCTGCTTTATTTTACTCACTGTTGCACTTTTGTCTTTTCAAGGCTATATATTGAAGTAGTAATTGGATTAGTTATAGCTTATTCTAATCGATATACAGTAAAACCTCTTTAGCTCGCCCCTCTTTAGGTCGCCAAACTCCCCTCTCGCCATTGATGGGTCAAGAACGGATTTCCACTCATGTAAAATAACTCATTTAGTCGCCAAACTACTTGCTTCAGCTGGTCATACAACTTTCAAAATTCCATGCCTGTGTATTATGACCTCTTTTGCTCGCTATAGCAACTTTACTTATCGGTTTGACCGTTTATAGGCCAAGCTCCCGACCGACTGTTTACACAATTAATGACCCTTCCCTCCCCGATGAATACATCGGTGTTGATAATCAGCTATTAACCTGTCAGCTAATGTCTGGTGAAGGGATTGTGGTAGGAAAAATCTGACCCCGACAGTTGACCTCCCTCCCGCCACTCTCGCCCCACCCTGCGATGGCCAATCCGCTCCCGTGTTCCCGTGGCAGCAGACAATGGATCGGATTTACAACTTTTCACCTGTAGGGCGTAGGCCTGTATGCTGCTGTATTACATCAGCAGCAGGTACTCTGGTCTGCATTATCAACAATACGAAACACCGACGCAGCCTACTAGCTTAGAGCCTTTTCCTTTACAAGTTGACAGTTTCTTTATTTTGCTGTCTATACATGAATATATAGCAACCTGTCATTTGTTCATGAGCTGACCCGTCCCTACTGGTATCCATGGGGCACCCAAAATTCTCATCCCGCCCCGTGGAAAAGCAAACCTACTGTAGTTTCAGTAGTGAGCATTGTATTCGTTAAGCCGCCAAACTCGCCCCTCGCCAAACTTTCACCCTTGACCAATAGTGGCGGGCTAAAGAGGTTTTACTGTATTACTGTATATTATTTAAGTGCTGATGTTGTAAATTGCTTTCAGCTTGGGAGAACCCTGCGTGCCAAGAGAAAGAGGGAAGAGATGTCTATTGTTCTGCAAAGAATGCGTAAAGCCCAAGCTCATGTTGCTAAATAAATGATAAAATTGACTTTATCAAGAGAATTCTTTATTCACTAGAACAGAAAACCAAACATTTTATTTTATGTTTGGCAATATCCTGCCTGCAATCTGGCGGAAAAAAGATATATTATCTATGTTTGTTGTTGCTATTAGGGTTCAATTATGTTGACTGACCGTGTGTGTGTGTGTGGGGGGGGGTCTGCAAACCTTTCACGTTAAGTGCCTCAGTCATGGTTCTGTTTGACATTTTTTTGGTTGTGTGCATCTAAGAATCACAAATGAAGAATGCTTGCAAAAATGCCAAGTAAAATTTGTTGGAAGGGGAAATGGAAAAGGAATTTTCAAACTGTAGCTCAAGGGTGGCAAAACTTTTGTGATAAGATGCCCACTATATATTTTGAGCAAAATGTGGAAGGCTGTGTTTTGTTCTTTTCATATTTTAACCATTAGTGACGATATGATGCACTGTAGCTCAGGGGTGACCAACCTTTTGCTACAAGTGGGGCATTATAAATTTTGATCTGCATTTTGAAAAGTGACCTGCATGCCGCCAATCAGCAGCTGGCGGGTTGACCACCACCCGAGCTAAAAGCTCAGGGGTCATCCATATAGTATGTACACAAAAAAGTCATATTTTTCAGCCCCTCCACCTGTTGCACACCATGCATTTTGGTTCCCCCCTATGTGTACGTACAGATTAGCAGCAATCCCCCAGCACAGTGAAAATTTAACTTAGCCATAGTCAAAAAGCATTTGTTTACTATTAAATTAAAGGTTTTTAATATTTAACCGTGGGGAAAATAGTCTGGGCCCTTTGTTTGACCGTGAGAAAGTAATTATGTTCAAATCAAATGTTTGTATGAATATACCAGCCTTAAATCTATTAAAAAATTTGAATGTGTGTAAGTACAAATTCAGTCGTGACCCCTTCCTGCACGCTTCTGTTCGCAAAATTGCCTAAATCTCAAACCCCTCCCTGGTGCGTACGTACTATATGGACGGCCCCTTATTTGGGGGCATGCAGGGGCATCATTTAGGGGCATGGCCCCAAGGAAATAAAAAAATTTTAATGTTCAAAATATTGCTAAAATTTGGCAAAAAATCGCCCCAAAGAAAAGTGTGAAATGACGCTACTGCGTGCGTGCTCGTCGAAATTAAGGCTCTTTGAAAATCCTTTTGCTGTCATTGAAGGCTTGCCTCCTGATTTGCAAATGGAAATTATTGACTTGTAATCCAGTGTTATATTGAAGGACAAATCTAAGGAAAGAAATTGGATAGAATTGAATTCTATCAATCCAGAGACGGATCTAGGGTATTCGGCGCCCGGGGACAAAGTGTACGTTGGCGCCCCTAACAAGCAAAAAGGTCCTCACATCGTTTTCGGCGCCCCTCAACTCTCTTCATATAGTGCTGACGAGCAAAAAAAGGTCCTCACACGTGTTTCTTCTACTTTATTGTGCATTTCACTTACCCAAATATCCGATTTTGGGGCCCCCTCATCTCGGAGCCCGGGGACATTTGTACCCCCTGCCCTGCCCTAGATCCGCCTCTGTATCAATCATGAATGCCTCCCATGTGAATTATTACATATAGCCTACTGTATTGAGACTCGCTTTTTGGAAGTTCCAAATCCAACCTTGACAGGCACGCCCGAAGTGGGGGTGCAGCTGCACCCCCTGGAAAAATTCAGGGGGTGCATTGCACCTCCTGGAAAGAGGATGGTCTGCACCCCCTCTGCACCCCCTGAATCCTGAAAAACAGGGGGTGCAGAGTGTACAGACGACCTTTTTTTGTTTGTCAAGCTATTTTGAAGGTAAATTCAAGCGTTGAATACAGTAGGCCTACCTTTTTTGCTTGTCATTTGTCAAGCTATTTTGAAGGTAAATTCTAGCGTTGAAGACCTTTTTTGCTTGTCAAGGATTTGAAAGAGAAAATTTCACTTCGAAAAAATCTGCAGCCCCTGACCAAAATTCGTTCCGGCGGGCCTGATGGTTACCTTGATGAACTCGATGAGGTTAATAATTCACTGGCACCAGAGCACGTGACCCCAGTTTGTAAGTCTCCACTGATTGGTGTAATCTTGGATGAAAAAGTAGCGGCCCAACCCATATACATGATATACGTTTACCTATGGCAGCCTCTCAAAAAGACAAGCAGTTATATTTTTATGTGCGCATTTTCTCATGAATATATTACGGGCGGCAATCCTATTGGTTGCCTTTGAGGCTTTGACTTTTTTCCGCTGGTTCTAACTGCTTGTTCAAAAAGTGGAGGAATGCTCGAGCCTAGAGGTCTAATATAAGTTTATGCCTATATCTCCATTGGCTTCCCATTAAAGAGAGGATGTATTTCAAATATGACTTCTGGTTTACATTTTACAAAGCTATTTATTTCAATGAACTTAGCCGCATCTTTTCAAAACTCTGCGCAAAATATACTCTCCCTCTCGCTCATACAGTTCCTGGTACTCCTGCCTTTGAGTTTGCAAACCACCCTCAAAATCCTCAAGCCCTGGAATTCATAGCCCCAGAATCAGGGAAGTCATTTTTCCGGAAGAGGAAAAGTTGATTATTATTGAAATTAAAAAATAATTTATAATGTTTATTATTAAATATTTAAAATTTACTGAAATTTGTCAAAAATATTTAAAATTAATTTTTATCAAATTACTATTTAAAACTAAAAATTTTGTTTTGCATTTAAATGCAAAAACTAACAAAATTTCAAAATGGTAGCCTAAAATCTGCAAAAATTTGGCAAAAATTATATCGTCGCAGAGAAAAAGTTACCAAATGACGCGACTACCGTTTTGATGTGCGATTTGTTAAAACTCTCCACAAGACTGATGTTAGACCCGAAATCCATCGTTTTGCCACAAAACAAATCCAAACACAGGCTGTCTTCTGGTTTTCCCAACTGACGTCCTGGATTTGAACTCGTTTCCTTACGCGAATAGGCCTACTTTATGATTTGATGCGCGCCATCGGCTTTGCATGCTGATTTCAAGACAGTCTTGTTCGATTTGCAAACGGTTTGATAACGTTCGTTGAACTTGTAAAAAAATCTGCGTCGTCATGTCTTTATTACGCAAATTTATTTCAACAATCGCTAATTATCGGGATAATGATGTCAAGAATCCCAAGAACGCAAGAAGGCGTTACACCTACGTTAGAAAACATGCTGTTAACCTCTTGTCGTAACATTCGTTGAAATACAATTTTAAACTATGTTCCTCCAATTAACTCGATAACCGTCTCCTGCCACTGGAAAGTTCTAAACATCAAAATTTAATAGCTCTAACATGGACGAGAAAAGACCAGCTTCGGCTTCTGAGAGATCAGCTCACAAATTGAAAACGGAGGTAATAAACAATAAATGCATTCTGTTTGCGTAAAGACTAAAGCTTGTATTACGAGTGTCCTCTAGGCTCTTATGAGATTTGTGTATTTTATTATTTGTCAAGACAATTTTAAAAATCTTCTGACATACACCAAAATTGAAAATCAAAACCCCTAGATTAACGAAAATAACCTAAAAACCTTTCGAAAATCATGCTGAAATTTTAATTATATTAGGCCTAAAATCTGTCTCGATCCTCAAAAAATATTTCGCCTCTACGCTGAAATGGTACAATGAAGAAGGACATCAATGGCGCTCGTCTTCTCGTACTCGTCCGACTTTCACCAAGTCCATAATTTTATCAGTTGGTGTTTCAGCACTCGGTCGTTCAGCTTTCACTTCTTCGTCCCGGGGTTTGAACTTAACGGACAGTAATAGGAGACGTTCTACTGATTTGGGACTGCTGCCGGACATCGGAACTTTCTCAGATTATGATTTTCCAACAGGACTTGTTCACCGGCAAACAGAGCTTGATAACGTTCATTGAACTTGTAAAAAACGAAACGCCGGACTTCATTCCGCCTATTTATTTCAACAATCGCTAATTATTTGAATAATGGATTATAAAAATTTGGAGAACGCAGGAACGCGTTCACCGTTAGAAAACTGTGATATTGAGGACCTGTGACAACGCATCAAATACAATTGTAAACTATGTTGATCAAAGCATCATTGATAACATCTCAAGCAATGGCGTTCTAAACGTCTTCGTGCGTGTATTGACGACAAAAGACCAGACCGTTTGAACACAAACTATGAATTGGAATATCATTAGAACTAACTAAATGCATTCTGTTTGCTAAAACTAAAGTTGAATATTAGTTGACTTTTCGTTGAGTTATATTCATTAATTATTTGTCCCGACAATTAGTGATCACCGTGTATATATTGAAAGAAAGGCCTGGAAAACTTAAGTCACAACAGGTAAAGTGATGGGGAAAAGAGCAAGAGGGAGACAAAGATTGACGTTCATCGAAAACCTGCTATGCGACGTGAAAGACAAAATATCAGAAGTAGAACTGCTACAAGCGACATACGACAGACAGGAGTGGAAGTCCATGGTCGCCAACGTTGTAAAACAAGGCACTTAAATAAAGAAGATTATTTGTCAGATTTTGTCGTCCTCTTTCTCGTTGTCCCTCTATTTTCCTGTTATCACCAGATTTTCAGTCCTTCCCTTTTACTATGTCCCCAAAATGCAGTGTTTATTCTAGGCCTTCTCTGGGGGAGAACATTTCCCCTCTCCCCAAAGTTTAAAAATCCCCCGCCCCAAATTTCTATATGTCGCATTGGAGGATTGAAATTTCCCCCCTAAAACTTTGCCGAGGAGGAATTTTTTGTGGAGAGGGGAAAATATAAGGATGACTTTTTCGCTTGCTAGAGCATCTCAGAAGGATAAGTGCCAGCCAAGGGGTTGGGTTGACCCCCAAAATCGCGTTCGGAAAGGAATAATGTATGGAAAAGCATGCAAAAAATTTTTCGTCGGCAGCCAAGGGGGTTTTAACCCCAAAACCCCTCCATTTGCTACGCCATTGGGTAAAGTAGACTGAACAGCATATGAAGAATCAAATGAATTGGCGTGAGTTACCAAGGACTGATTGCCAAAGAAAAATTATGATAAAAATATGATAAATTCGAATGAGAGAAAAATTTATTGCTAATGATATTTGAGATGAGAAAATTATGTTTGAATTGCTAATGATATTTGAGATGAAAAACTTAAGCGTAGTCCTATATCATTATGCTTTATCATCGGAGATCAAGAGAGTATACGAATCGTTTCAGTCGAAACCAAAATCTTAAACCAGGATTACCAGGCACGTCGGAACGGATTTTCAGCAGGGGTGCAGATTTTCTCAATATGTGACAAGGGCAAAAAAATTCGTCTCTGAAAATACCACGACGAGCAAAAATGGTCGTCACTAACTTTACTTTATCCTCCAAAAGCCTTGGCAAGCAAAAAAGGTCGTCATCTCTTTCTTCTATTCAAATATCTTCGCAAGCAAAAAAAATAAAAAAATAGCCTTATCTTCCAAGGGGTGCGCTGCGCCTCTAATAATTTTTTTCAGGGGTGCAGCTGCACCCCTGCACCCCACTTCCCACGGGCCGGTCTTAAACTCTTTGACACGTAAATGCTCCATGTAGAGTTAACAAAGCATTTTATGTAAAGCAGCTTTAGGTGTGTTCGTGTGCTGAAATAGTCTCGATTGCTGTGGAAGCTGGGCGGTGTTTCTTAACTGGTGGTTTTGCTGTTGAACAGCTTAAGACAGGCGACTCGGGAGTTCCCAAGACTCAAACCCTCAGCCTGGAGCCAGAAAGAAGCGTCACAAAAATGCATAAACTCGGAGGATCGGGTCTTCTGAAGGTTGGTTGCTTGATATTCAATTCAAACTTCGATTTACCTGATGGTTTAGCCCGTCGCCCGCTTGGTCGAGGCTAATCTCCCGGTGAAGGTAACATGTTTGTTTTTAGCAGTGCGACCTTCGCAGTAGGATTTAAAAAATGGGCGTAGGTAGTGGGAGTAGCTCACTCAATACTTTTTAAAAAATCGACTGTTGGCGTAATTATTTTACAAATGCTAAGCAGCGGTGCTATGACCCACATAAATAGCACGCGTCTAGACTGTAGGAAATCCTCTGCTAATTCTTCTAAGCACTCCAGTAATAGTCAACAACTACAGTAGAACCTCGATAAAGCGGACTCGGTTAGAACGTATACTCGGTTGTAACGTACGGCAATGCACGGTCCCATGTGATGCTCTACTATGTTAGATGGCATTAGCAGGGACGTCATTTGGGGGCAGGGGCATTTTTAGGGAAAAAATTTTTTCGCCAATGTTTGTGTTATTTAGTTTTTTTATATGACAAAAATTTTTTCGCCAAAATGATGTTTTTGTTAACTTTCAGGCTGAGTTTTTTGAAATATGGGCATTAGATAAACCTATCTCGGATATAATTACGTGACGGAATTTTACAGACTCCTAAGCTTGATACTGATAGATCAGATACAGATACATGTGAGTAAAAGATCTGATACTAGATACATGAAATCAAAAGTATCAAGATACAACCCTTTTTTAGAAGTTAGTAAAAAAATGAAGAGTTTTTTTAAAGTAAACCTGATGGAAAAAGTCATATCTCTAGCAAAAATTTACAACCAAAGAGTCGTATCTCAATTTTAAAATTAATGTAGCAAACTTGAAATGCAGATGAGATGCCTTTGACGTTGATGCAAATCCTCAGAACTTTGCTTCTACACTAACTATTTTGAAATATTTTCCAAAGTTCTAATATCACAGGCACATGTTGATTATCATTATCAGCCATTTTGAAAAATTCAGGTCATAGATGTGAAATGACGTCTCGTAAATTTTCATAAAATCTCGTAAAGTATATTTGAAATATTTGAAATGTCCATATATCACCATTCAACAATATCCACTATAGACTATAGTCAACCTCTTAGATTAAAAGTATCTTGTATCTAATTTTAAAATAAAGATACAGATACACTTTGGATATAATTACTTTTGAAAAATGTATCTTGACAAGATACAAGATACTTTTTTGTATCTGATACGTATTTACAAGTATCTTAGATACTTACTCAACACTAAAGTACGTTGTAAGGAAGTTCTAGTGTAAATAGTTTTGGTAATCAACATTAACAGCAGTGTCGCTGCAATCAGAAAAATGTGACGATAGATCAAAAATGGTAGACACCACAGCATAGCGATCGTTGGGATCTTACATGAGCTAGCTGATTGTGAAGCAGCATGTAATGTAATGTAGCATTTATTATGTTATTGATTTATATAGCGCCTCTTGTATTTCTACTCAGAGGCTCTCCTGGCATTGGCGTCGCGTGATAAAGTAGTGAGGCTTTAGCTTTCGCATTGAATATGGCGAGGCAGTAAGAAGTGAGGCCCGATTGGATGGGTTCAAGGCATTCCAGAGTGGGGGGGGGGTCCAGTCACTGCAAATGCTCGATGCTGATTATATCGGGTAACGGCGTCAGCTTATGTATTGGAAGATCAGTGCGCACTTTAGGAGCACTTTTTACTTCTCTAGACGCGTCCACAATTCGCGTGTAAATGGAACACAGAGGCAGTGAACGCAAATACTAGCACATCGTATGTGCGAGCGTTTCCGAGCGCTAGTCCAGATGAGGCGCTATATAAATGCTTGTAACATTGCATGACATAAAATTATTGTCATGCGTAAACCAAATCTGATTGATCTCTGGACTGATCTCTGGACTGATCTGGTCTTTTATGGTTCCGATCTGGAGCATCATCGATTGATGCCTATGGGTTTTATAAATGGCGCTATAAAACTGTATAATTATTAATAACAACACAGGCCAACAATTATTAATAAACTTTCCCCACATCTTTGGCCTTCCTGTATGCTTTTTGGCACGTTGAATCCGAAGCTGGGCATCAAATAGTCGTGGGACGTGCAGCTTTTCACACAGATGGCGTCACCTTATCGAGTCGTTCGACTGTGAACCATGGTGCTTACTTTTCATTGTTCCAGATAATAATAATAATAATAATAATAATAATAATAATAATAATAATAATAATAATAATAATAATAATAATAATAATAACAAGGCTTAAAGTGGTTCAGTAGGCTACTTAGGATCTGCCATATGTGATAACCACTGTTGAAAGAAGAGAATGTGCTTGTTCCAGGAACAACTTGTTGTGGGCACAGAACAAGAGAGAAATATTTTGCTAATTATTTCTAGCAAGTCAAGGTGGTCTTGTATTCTGTAATAGTTACGCCTGTGTAAGTAGAAGAATCTGGGACTAAATACACTAGGCCCCTAAAGGCGATTGATTCACTGATTCATTCAAGACAAGTCTAAAAGCTCTTGTACAATGCCAGCATATACTCTTCATTGCCAGTGGGACATTCATTTTATTTGAAAAAGCCATGACAATTTGCAGCTTATATTCATTGGCGTAGCGTGGGGGACCAGAGGCGGCCGCTCCGGGCGCGACATTTTTTGGGGCGTTAAATTATCGAGAGAAGACAGGGTAAATAAAGAGAAAAATTAAACTAAAATCTATAATATTAAGATCCTTGTTCTGTATGTCTGTTACCTTCAAGCGTTCTCATTGGTTGACGAAGAAGCGTTTGACGAAGCGTACGTTTAGCACGTTTTAGTCTAGTCATTGCAGCGTCAGAGGGGTGGGCGTGCGACGACGTTGCTATTGGTAACAATTGTTCGTAGCGTGCGACGACGTTGAGCGGTAACAATTGTTCGTAACTTGAGGAAGTTGCATTTTAACGTACATTTTAACGTACACAAAAAATGCGTGTACAGCGTCACAAATGGTCACAGTTGCGTGATTTTAACGTACATAGGCCTAATTATTACGTGGCGCAAAGCTTGGCTAGGTGGCTATCATTGAAATGTTGTTCAGCATGAATTCAATGATTGGGTATTAGGTATAGGTATTGGATTAGTATTATCCTGCACTGCGAGCGAAGCGAGCATCTTTCTAGTTTACAAAATTAAATTTAAAAGTAATAAATGACAGAGTAACTACACGAAATAGCTGTTGACCGCTTTTTGCTCGTCAGACTTTTTCTGAAGTTAAAGGGGGCGCATGTTATCAATTTAACCCCGAGCGCCGCCAACCAGCGCTACGCCACTGCTTATTTTACAAAATTAATATTCCAATCACGATCTCCGCGGCGACTTGAAGGTGTTGGGTATGTTACTAGAGCAGCGAAGTGCATGGTTTCACTAAAGCCTCTTGCTTTGGGGGGCGAAAGATGGCAGAGTGGGTTACGCGCTGGAACGGCAGGCTGACGGAGCGAGTTCAAGCCCCGTTAGCGCACCTATTGGCTTTCACACAGGCAGTAATGCCTTCTAAGCCACTTTAAATCATGCTAAGTTTCCTTGTGAACAGGACACTAGGGTACGGGACCAAGCATTGGACCAAAAATTTTGGCCATCACGAAGAGCTCTCGAGCCAGTAAACAATATAATAATATGGCAAAACATTTTTCTACATTTCTACATTCTTCTAACATTTATACATTTTTACTTTTTTTATTAAACATCCTTCACATGCACTACATTTTAACCGTAGGGCCTATAATAGTCTACATTCTACAATATATGGAATTGTAGTTAAATTGTTACGCAATGGAGGAAATCGGATTTGTTTATTTTAATATGATATTTGGACTCAGCGTGCTAAAACAAAAAGAATCACCCTGATTTATGGATAAAGTTTTTCAAGAACTTTGTTGTTGGCCTGTGTTCTTAAATCCTTAAAATGACGCTTGGCTTTAGTTTTTGGTATTAACTGGCTTCTGTCGTCGTTACAATATCGTTAATGAGTCATTCATTGAATATTCCAGATTTCGATTGATCTGTTGATTAATTCTTGTAATAAATTCGTGCGTTTTTTTCAGCCGTTACTTGGAGCATGGGACAAAGGGGGCATGGGAATAGATCTAAAGGTATTTCTCCTCTGCCATCATAGCGGTCCTACGATTTATCCACTCTCAACCTATCTGATTGTTAACCCTCGCACCACTAGGGGTGGTTGCGACCCTTCGGTTTCCCACAAATTTTACAGAGATTTTATGGGATATTTTCAGATACATTTAGCTACCTCTATGGGGTCCGTTTTCTCACATTTTGACATAGTTTCGACCTTTTTGTTATAGGGTTAATTGCAGTGGCGGCTCTAGGATTTGGCAAGTGGGGTTGGGGTGGCAACTTCTAATCATGGGGGCCAACAATTTGCTGTTTAATGTATGTAACATTAAGTATAGTGTCCCAACTGGGGGGCCGGGGGGGCAGACACTCAATAGGGAGCACGGGCCCCCCTGGCCCCCCGGTGGAACCGCCACTAGTTAATTGGCCCATTTACCAAAGGTTTTCAGAGACGGATATCACCCCATTATTATCGATAATGGAAAATTCAATGAGGTAAACTGGTCCCTTATGTCAAACAAATATAGGCCATAGACAATCAGCGAGCACTGTACTTTAAATAGGCAAGGGGCCAATAATTGTATAACTGCTATCATATCATAGAAGTTGTCGATGTTTGCCTACCTTTAGTGAAAATGGTTAAAATTTTATAGGCCTATTGAAAGTTTTTAAGCTTATGAATTGATTGTCAATTTCTGCATGTATGCGACGCATTAGCGTCACCACGAGGAACCCGAGGGAGCGTTAGTAAAACTTGGGACGGTCGCTAGATTTGTGCAGAAATAAGAAATAATTTGGCTTATCGGGGGATAGGGTAGAAAAAATTGTAGTCAATCTTCGAAATATTGCTGTGTTGTGAATATTTTGATACAGAATATTCATATCTCATTTCGGCATTTTGCTTTATCATGACATTAAATTTAATAGCGTATGCCTGGGTAGCAACCAAATACCTAGGCTAACTACCGGTAATTTGGCATAACAGTTTGTTTCGCTTAAGGAGAATTCTGTTACTGTTATTCTCAACTTTTGTCAATTGTGCTTGTTATCATTGATGTGATGTCATGCGGACAGTTGTAAAGTGACTACTAAAGTCAACTGTCTTTCTTCCTCTGGAGAAGGAACCGACTTCTGCCCCGCATGACACTTATTGTGGTTTGATGTTTCTTAAATTACGAATTATAGGCTCACCTGCTTCTGTCAAACAGAGCATTTAACTTTATCCAATTCCAGTATTCGAGTATCTGCTTAATTTCTCTATATATAGCTCACCACATGACACTCACCCAGCCTCTTTGTCGTTCAGAATGAGGTTTGCCTGTTTCCTCCGTACTCTACAGTACTGCTCAAAAATTGTGAACACATGTGGTTTTCAAAGCAAGACGAAGTTTGAGGCTTCTTAAAACAATGTAATCACAACCCAGAATACCAAAACAGTGTTTTTCCATTAATGAGACTTTTCTAAGATGGAATTATTCAATTTATTGCCAATTTTGTAGCTAAATGTGAAATTTTTGACATTAAATTGGTGGCTTGTCAAATTTTCACAGAATTGACAATTTGAGCATTGTTGTTTACGCAAATGCTTACGCGACATATTCTGTTTTCTAGATCACTATAGAACTTGTCTTACAGAGTGCTCTGAATGATTTCTATTCTACAGAGCGACAGTTCAACTATGATGATATCAGGGAAGGCATCGCCAATTGGAAGTCGGCATTCCTTAGAAGTACTTCACTAGTTATTAACTTAATGCTTCGTGTCTAGTGCAACATTGCAGTCAGCACCTTGCAAAGTGCTTTTTTGTACTTATACTGCAGTGAAAGACGATGTTCACTGCATAGGCGGTGATCTGCCACAAAACTTGGGAGTGTCCAGTGCCCACTGTCCAGACCTAACCTAACAAAGCTGAAATCTGGAAACTGAAGAGCCACTGGGAAAGGGGTCGAATGTTTTAGTTCAATGACATCACTGCGAGGTGTTTTTAGGAGACTGAAGTGAAATAGGGGCGGTAGGCTATATTAACACTGTGGGGTTACAGGTGAAAATTTTCACTGGACGTCCAGGGTTTTTTTGCAGACATTGGGTGGAAATTTGTCTCGTCGCAGGGACTTCATATTTGCACCAATTGAGACTCATTCGATGCTTACAACAAATCTGCACTAGGGATGTGCGGGTATACCCGTACCCGCGGGTATACCCGACCCGTACACGTACCCGCGGGTACGGGTCGGGTAGGGTACACATTTTTTCGGGTACGGGTATAGAGCTACGGGTACGGGTATAGAGCTACGGGTACGGGTATAGCGCTACCGCCGCTACGAGAACGGGTATACCCGTTTTTACCCGAAAAATATATTTTAATAACTCACTACTATAGCAAATTAGCAATGCAGTAATAGAAAAAATATTATTGAGTAAAGTGTATTAGTGTAACTTGTATATCGCGTTCAGTTTGTCAGACAGCATGCATTTTACTTACTGAAAGCATAAAGGAAATACAGATGACGTCATCTGACATCATCAGTAAAGTAATCTTATTATATAATTCTCGATGTCCGTACGTCCGTCCGTCCGACGGCAACATGGCAGGTATTGTAAGACGCTGTTGTCATTGACAACCAAATATTGTTTAATCAAACCGGAGCGTTTAACGAAGCGTCTTAATTGCAGCTTAAACCCCCGTCCCCCTTCCCCTCACCCCATCCCTCCCCAATCGCCCAGGCCCAACCCATTCCCGCCCCGGCCCCAAACCCCTTTTTCCTTCCCTATCCCCATCTCCTTCCCTCTCCCCATCCCCTCCAAATCGCCCCCGCCCAAACCCCTGTTCCCTTCCGTCTCCCCAACCCTTTTCCCTCTCATCCCTCTCCCAATCGCCCCCCAAACCCCTGTTCTCCTTCCGTCTCCCCAACTCTTTTCCCTCTCCCCATCCCTCTCCCAATCGCCCTGGCCCCAACCCATTCAGGCCCAGGCCCCAAACCCCTGTTCCCCTTTCCTCTCCCCATCTCTTTCCCTCTCCTCATCCCTCTCCCAATCACCCCCGGCCCCAACACATTCCGGCCCCGGCCCCAAACCCCCCGTTTCCCTTCCTCTCCCCATCCCTTTTCTCTCCCCATCCTCTCCCAATCGCCTCCTCCAGGCCCAACCCATTCCAGCCCCAACCCATTCCCCACCCCGGCCCTAAACCCCTGTTTCCCTTCCCTCTCCTTATCCCCTTCCAACTACCCATCCCTCTCCCAATCGCCCAGGCCCCAACCCATCAGTACCCCACCGGCCCCAAACCCCGTTTCCAAACCTACACAACGCTGCTCCGAAAACCCGTACAACCCACCTTCCTCCTCCCAAACCTCCCTCCCTCTCCCAATGCCCTGCCCCCATTATTATATATATATTTATTCATTCCTAACCTCAATACCTATTTTTATATTTAACCCCTCAAGTGGGGATTAAATTTTCAGACGTCGTCACCGTACTGGGGATTTAATTTTTGGAAAAAGAAATGATTGCTGTAACGTTTTAAATTTGCTATAGCTCAGGCTATATAGGAGCTAAAAAGATGAGGTTTGCACCATTGTTTAGATTGTTTATTCCTCTTTCTAACCGTCCGTGCAAAATAAAAAATTTGGGGGTAGAGCCCACTTTACGGCCTAAAATTTCACCCTCTCCCCGAAAATTTTGTAAAGCCCCTAGCAAAATATTTTCTGCATAACCCCACTTTGGTCAGCGGCAAAGTTGTGAAGGGATGTCAGAGGAACAAAATAAACCAAAAAGTTTGAAAATCGGTTGACATTTGGCAAAGATCTATCCATTCTAACCCGATGACCCCAATGTTTGAACATAAGTATTATCTTTCGACAATTCAGAAAGTTTCAATTTTTTTTTTTAATTTGCTATAGCTCAGGCTATATAAGAGCTAAGAAGATGAGGTTTGCACCATTGTTTAGATTTTTTATTCCTCTTTCTAACCGTCCGTGCAAAACAAAAAGTCCAGCGTTCACGAGCTTTTCGACAATCAAGTGAGAATGAGGAGCAGGCTGTTGCTCGGGGTGAAAAGCAGCACAGCAAGCACTGCATGTCGTTCGACACTGCCAAATCATTACACTTACGTTGACTATCAAGTTTCAGAAAATTCCCGCGAATGGGCGTTAACTCGGTTGAAGGAAAAGGCGGCGAGTTAAGGACAATTAATTGCGCAAAATGCTATTGCATTTGCGCAAAATCGGGTGGTAAAACAGCCAATCTCCCCCCGTCATAAAATGCTATTGCATTTGCGCAAAATCGGGTGGTAGAACAGCCAATCTACCCCGTCATTTTTGACGGGTAAACACCTAGTGTATAATAATAAATCTATAATTTTAATGGCGTCCTCTGACTCCTCCAGCGAAAAAGTTCCTTTGGTTGTTTTGTTGTTTAACTTCAGCTCTAATGCCTGCTCATAGCTAAATTACAGTATATCTACTAAATATTTTAAACAAGCCCATCGAGTCTTCTAGAAGTTCTAATCCATGTCCGACATTCATGTAGGCTTAAGCTGGCTGACTAGTTGTATTACACAATGTTACCAACCAGTAGTCCAGAACCCCAGAGAGAACCCGGGCCTACTATTTGCCAAGTGGATTACCCTGATTCCTAAGTCCTAGATCTGTCCTAATCTAAACCTGCGTGCTATTTACAATGAATTAGTTATCCCAATTTCGTCCAGAGTAGCTCGGATATCTAATCATGATAGGTGAATGAAAATACAGTATCCTATACCGCCTCCCCCGGCGCCCAATCAATATAGTACAATGCAAATCGATATTATATAGGTGATTGGGTGGTAGGCCTATATACTTTCAACCGTAATTGATGGTAGCCAGTAGCCCCTAGCCGAGCTGCCCTGGATGACAAAGGAAAGGGTGTAACTGCAATTACTGTAGTATAACTGATGCAGTACAGGGTGGAACGAAGAAGTAAGATGCAGCCTAAATCTTTCATGTGCTGAATGCAATATTTAAAATGTAGCAGGATTGAATATCAGTGTGAAATGTTCCAAATTATTATCAATGTCGGGTACGGGATAGGGTAGGGTATACAGCTTTCGGGTACGGGTCGGGTACGGGTCGAGTACGGGTCGGGTACGGGTATAGCGCTAGCGGGAACGGGTAGGGTTCGGTAAAAAAGTTTGTGCCCGGGTACGGGTAAGGTAGGCATTCTTCTGTACCCGCACATCTCTAATCTGCGCCCACATTCTACAGTATTCACTAACCATTCAACAAGACATTCGGCAGTTTGAAGTAGGTCTAATGAAGATGGGGTGGAGGGCAAACGAAAATGTCGCTTTTGTCGGAGAATTTCTTCAATTCGCTGAAACTTTTACATATCAATACACCCACTGTTCAATGGGCATTCATTTGTCTATGTCACACCGCGAATTATAATTACAAATGGCGTTTTTGTTGTCTAGAAAACCTGTCACACAATGGACCAGATATCTTAAGGCGAGGGTCATCCCTCGATCGAGTTAATATATAGTTTACAGACTGTTGCTAAAAACCAAACTTGAGACAACCCTTATAGTTCCTAAAATTTCAACGATTATGAAGGGGTGTCCAGCAGCTGTTGGACACCCCCTTGGTTCAAACCTGGGATGTCCTGACACCCCCAACACCCGCATGATCGCCGCCTATATATGGTTCATTGGGATTTATAATTCACAGTTGATTTAGCATGCTAGCAATGCTGTTAAAACGCTGGCATTCAAATCTGCATTTGTGAAGTTCGTGATGAATAATATAATATAACCCTATAGAAGCCGCGAACATAAGCATGCTTATCTTCGTTGCAATTCTACTAATATTGTTTTTGAAACTGAACAGGATTATGTACGCCTGTTATTTTGGTGTTCTAACCAGAACCTCGGGAAGTTGAACAAGAAGGGGTTAGCGCTACAAGGAGACAGAATGCAAACGTCGAAACACAAGCTTGCACAGGAATCGCTGCGTGGTATCGACGCGCGTGGCATCGACGACCTCGTAGTGAAGTTGTCCGACTACGCCGTGCAAGCGCAAAGAGAGGCGACAGCACAGGATGAAGATAAGCGACGGGAGGCGGACGAAGAGGGCTTGCAGAGGCTCGCAGCCTCGAAAGAGAAACTACAGAAATTTATCCTGTCAAGTGCTCCGTTGAAAACTGCAGGTGTATAGGCCTACTCGTTCTTCTTTATTAAGTCTTGGCAGTGGCGTAGCCAAATGGCGGGGGTTAACCCCTTGGCTGTTCGACGAATTTTTTTTATTGCATATCAACATAGTTGTGCGCGCTCATATATCTATATGTTTCAATTATTGAAGCATAATAATAAGGTAAAAGTAAAGGCAGCACACTCTAATCAGTTTTACACGGCAACGACCTGAATAATAGCCGAAGCACAATAATGGCTGACGACCTTTATATATTATTATAATTATTATTACGAACATTTCTATAGCGCAAATTATCGCAAAGCAGCAAATGCGCTCATGTCAGATCAATCAAACAAGAATGTCTTCAGTTGTTTCCTAAAAGATAACAGCGTCATGGTTGAGTCAGAGGAACGCAATGTTGCTTTAGACTGTTCCAAACAACCGGGCCAGCAACGGCCAGGTTGCGGTCACCAAAGCCTGTCCGAGTTCGAATAATGTGCTGGTCAAGGCGGAGCGCAGATGCGACCGACCAGGCAACTTAGGCTGAGCAGAACATATCAGTTAGATATGACGGATAGCTGTGTTGGGCCTTGAACATATATATATATATATATATATATATATATATATATATATATATCTTAATCCTTTATTTATTTCTGCTTGTCGGAATTTTTTCGTGCTGTAATCAAATCATGATAATTTTTTTGCTGTCAGAATTTTCCGAAGTTGGGAATTATGGGAACCATACCCCCATCGGAAAATCCTGGCTACGCCACTGAGTCTTGGCTTCCATGGTCTCGCATACTCTGACATCATTTTGGCGTCCTGTAAACTCTAATATCTCATCAGACAATAGAGTTGAATCATAAATATTGAAAAAACAAAACGCACGGTCAGAGCTGTGCAAGGTCTATGAAATGGTTTCCGATTGCTTGTCAACGGTCAACTCATTGGAGCGATGATTAGGCCATTAGGGAGCCTTGGTACAAGTTCGAAACTTTCCTGATGTACGGCTTAAAGGTTGTCAGGAACTGCGGAGATAAGTCGAGAAATTTACTAAAACTGTACCACTCAGAAATATTCTTAATGCGCCTATGGTCAGTAGCGTAGGCACGGGGTTGTTTGGGGTTGTTCAAACAATCCCAGCCCAAAAAATATGACCAACACAATTTATGTAAATCCGCTGACTTTTGGTTGAAGGAGGGGTAGTGCGGGGGGGGGTCGACCGCGGCTTCAGTGTTTAGTTGCACAGTGCCTCCAGTTAACAACCCCACTTTGCATAAGCTGGTTACGCCACTGCCTATGGTATCTACTGGCAACGATCCCTTCGTTAACCTGCTCATCAGACGGGAAAGATCATTCTTACACTGTTACAGGTTTGTTCATTTAGAAGCAAATAAGGCCCAAACGTTAAAACAGTCACTCACGATAGGATCCGAAAAATTTTAGATAGTGGCGTAGCCACGGGGTTCAAACAACCCCATTTCAAAAAAATATGACCAACACAATTTAGTAAATCCGTTGACTTTTGGTTGAAGGAAGGGTAGTGGGGGCGGGGGGTCTACCGCGGCTTCAGTGTTCAGTTGCATAGTGCCTACAGTTAACAACCCAACTTTGCATAAACTGGCTACGCCACTGATTTTGGCCGACTAGAATTAACCGACACTCATGACACTGTGCTTGTCAGGAGCGACTGACAATGTGAGGGACATGGCGTACTTGTTGATTTATGTGCACACGTCCATCATGCTGCCAATCCCCACAAAACTTCCCAACGGCTTTGCTCATATCCCACCACCAGTCTTAGCCAGAATAGGGGCCCGGCCTCTATACTCTTCCTTGGTTACGCCATTTGCATCGTCCACAAAGTTTCCTCTTAATGCTAATCCAGAAACCATTCAAAAGTAGATTATATATTGGCCAAGTAATCAGACTGCTGCATGCAACCATGATGTTGAACTGAAACCATTGATCCTGCTCTAGTAGCAACTTTAATAATAATTAATAATAATAATAATAATAATAATAATAATAATAATAATAATAATAATAATAATAATAATAATAATAATATTCTTTGGTTAGGCGTAAACCTGGTCAGAAAAACGGTCATGTCCTAATTTAACAACACAAGTTATTTTGCTTGAGAGACTTTTCAGGACATTAAAGAAGTTTAAAAAAAGTGATGATCTTTTAAAGCATTTTAGCCCAAACACACCCATGTCCACAACAGTAAGAACACGATCTCTCCAAACAGTGGCGTATTTAGAATTTTGATGAAGGGGACCAGCCCATGGCGAGCGTGAAGCGCGAGCCTATAATGGGGGTCTGGGGGCGTAGCCCCAGTGGGGTCCAGAAGCAAAGCCCCTGGTGGGGGCTAGGGGAAGCCCCCTGAAGTTGGCGACATTTTAAGATTTTCCAGATTGATTTTTTCTGAAAATATGCATGATTATGTTTTTTCATCAACATGTGCAAGCCACCTTTTTTGGAGAAAAAATGGAATTCTGTGGGCTGTGAGTAAGCCTGTTGAAGACAAGGTATCAATCTACCATCATGTACCATGCCATTATCTACTTAATAACATCATGAAACGGAAGTGTAATTTGCAATGGCAATGAAGGACAAAATAAATGAAACAGACCTGGGAGACCAAATGTTGGCTTTTTAGACTCTAGATCTAATGTTGTCTGGCGAAATCGCTTTGAAGGTGGACCAGACGACATTTTAAAAATATCATGAACACTAAGCTAGTAAGTTACGCAAGATCATAGATGTGACGTCACACTGTTTAATAAATAAGTAAATCTAACAATGTTCTGTTTTTCTATCAGTAATGAATGACTTGACTCCTACGTGCTGTAACTGTTGCTTAACTTCTTGAATCCACGTTGAATTTAACTCATTGAATAATTCTTATAAGTCCCAACGCTGGAGTGACAAGATTATAAAATTAAGATTATGGTTTAATTAGAAGAGCCTCTGCAGCAGAGGCATATACTTGAATTAACTTTCTGTACGTACGTGGGGCAACTACAGCACTTGATTGGCCAGAATGGATGGGTCAGGACAAGCTAGGCCAAGACCAAAAGGGGGCATGGCCCAAATGGCCCAATGGTAAATACGCCACTGTCTCCATATAATACCCATGCCAGGGCACGAGGACATGGGTAGTGTTTGCGCCCCTGATTCTTTGCGTAGGAACTCGATCGAAGGATGGTCCTGATTCATCGTTTCACAGTCTCCAGAGCAAATCTAAAGGAATTCTCGTCATGGGAATGCAGCTGATGGACGGGTCAGAAGCGACTAATCTACCGCTCGACGGCTTCACACCTCGTGCGATTGAAGAACCGATTTCCTCTGATCAGAAGCTCACTAAAAAACAATACGGATCCCAAGAAAGCGACACACAACATCAGAAGTACGTAGTTTCAATTGGCGATCAGACCAAAGCCATCAAAGGCGCGACTACAAGTGGAACAACAGGTCCAGATCTAGACGATAAGCGACAACGTCAAGTCAAAGAAGAAGACAGCTCCAAGTGGAAGAACAAACGTGAGTTTTTCTTTAAAAAAACTGTACGTTGGCACTTCTATCGTGATATTGTTTGGTAGCAAATGGAACCTTTAAAAGAATCAATTGACTTTTTGGGTTGCTTATCTCTACAGTGATGTTTTAACAAGGACTGAACCTGCAAGGACGAAGATAAGGACGAGGCCCGAGCCGCCCGACCCCCAAAGACAAAGATAAGGACGAGGACCAACCCTCCCCCAAGGACAAGCATAAGGACGAGAACCTACACCAAGCACAAGGACCACAAGGACTGACTTTTAAGGACAAGGATCACTGACAAGGACCGACCTCTGTAAGACAGAAAAAGGGCAGAAAGTAAAAAACCAAAAACGATTTCAATTCGAATCACAAAATTTAAAAAGCGAAAAAGGGAATGCTGTTAAACACATTCTACAGTAGAACCCAGATATATCGAAGCTCAAGGGACCGTGATAAATACTTCGATATATCCGAGTTTTGATATATCCAGTTCCAGGTCATATAAAGCCAAAATATCGTTTTGGACAAATGTGCATTTCCCGCCATTATACCGTCTACAATATCGATTTTATGTCAAAATATTAAGATCTACATCAAAAAGTGTTAAAAATAATAAGGTCTATCCCTGCATAAACAAATCAAATCAAATGAAACAATATAAACCAGTACTTTAAATTTTGAAAATCTCTCTCTAATACCCCCAATGTTTTTGTTTATCGGTGGCAGTTAACAATGTCAGGCTGGCCGACCAAGCAGACTGATTGACTGTGGACCAAGTAGGCTACAGTAATTAAATTTTCCATGACTCCAAGAGGCAAGAGCTGAAGTCTTGAGGGGGAAAGAGCAAAACCCCTCCACCGGCTTTGACTATTTTGACTACTTTGACTAAAGCAGTATGATCGAACCAGAGGACACAGCATGAAGCTGTTCAAGAAACGGGTTGGGAGACATAAACAACATTTTTTTAGTGCAAGAGTGGTGGACAGATGGAATGAACTGGATGAGGGGATAGTAACGGCTACAACTGTAAACGAGTTCAAAATAAACCTCAGTAGTTTAGGATATTAGATTGGACGGGAGCAACAGTGTATTATATTATTATTTGATGGCCTGCTTATTCAGCCATAGTAAGCAAGTAAATAAAATTCTGTAAATTTATATAGCGCTTTTTAAGTAGCACAGTGGTAGCTGCTTATTCTTATGCGCTTAATCTTTCTTGTACAGGCAAGATGAGTTGTGTGCCGGGCGAATTCTCAGTCAAGATGATCTCGACTGAGAATTCACACGTGAATAGACCCGGCGATGAAGCCGGGTCTATTCACGTGTGAATCGAGTAACACCGACATCGAGACTAATTTTCTCACTTGGCCTCATGGCATATTCTAATACTCTATAAGACTATAACATGAATTAGAAACCGAATAAATTAGATATTATGTGTCTAGAAACTTACTAACTATTCACAGCACAGTGGCGGCTCCACAGAGGGGGGCCAGAGGGCCCGTGCCCCCTATTAAGTGCCTGGCCCCCTAGTGGCTTCCCTGTTGGGACCTTATACTTAATACTACATACCTAACAACAAATGGTTGGCCCCATGATTAGAAGTTGCCACCCCAACGGCCCCCCACTTGCCTAATCCTGGAGCCGTCACTGACTATTCAGCCTCACGCAAGCACCCACACACACGCACACACTAAATATTGACAATGCGTCAAACCCGCTTTGGCAATTCGGATATTCTGGTGCGTCGCTAGGTCTTCCATCGGTATTTCAATAGGCAAATGTAGTTAGTATAGGCGCGGCTGTTTGAACATTACAACTGTTATCAAAAATGCCAGTGTTGTGTAAGGACGAGTGAAAAGAAGTATAGCGTCATAGAAGCTAAACGACAAAGTTTATCCAAAATGATTTAAACTGACCAGAAAAGACAATAATATACAAAAGGCATATATCGAATGCCTATTTCCACATAATTGCAACTGTTACGCTAATTGCGATTTTTAGTACGTTATAATAATAATAATAATAATAATAATAATAATAATAATAATAATAATAATAATAAAAACAATAATTTATTATTAATATTAAGTAATTGATTATTGGCTTAGGGGCCTATAATGACTCAGCAGTCCAGAGACCCTGGAATTTTTCATATCACTATATGGCCAGTATCCTAGGTGTTAGAATTGGGTTATTACAGCTTACAAGTGACGAGTTCTCTTAGAGGTTGAACACAAATTACGTTTTCTTATAGGCTAATGCACTTTTGTACTGTTAGAACTCGCTGTTCATTCGCATCGGAAGCTTGCATAATCAATCCAGAATCGGTGATATGACTGATACCTCAACAAAATAGTAACTAATTAATCGAACTAATGACACTTTTCAAATCACTGTGGACGACGATGATTGGAGCAAGCTATTTTCCTTGTCTATCTCAGTAGCAAATTGATTTGAATTCAAATGCAATTAGTTAATTAATAAATACACGCTGAGAAGAGCTGATGCTGTCTGTGCAATTTTCCATAAGATACAATTTCTACAAAATTTTATTTTTCAGAGTTTAACGAAGAAAAACGGAGGCAGATAGCACCGAGGTATTAAAACCGTTTTTGTGTTACTTTGATTCGGCACGTCAGCTTCAACAGCCATTCACTTGTGAATTTCAATTCATGTCTTCTCGACCATTTAAGTGCAGTGTTTAAACCGCAGAGCACGAGAACTTAAAAGGTAAAACAGATCCGCAGTATAATCAGAAATTTATCGACCACTCCAAGTTTAAATCGTTCAAATCAATTCGTATAGCATGGGGCTGCGGAAATTAAAGATTGATTAAGCCTAATCGATTAAACATTAATTTATTTTAACGATTAAACTTTTTATTAACGATTAATCGATTTTCACCCATTTCCAACATATACACTGGAAGTCTGGAGGCAACAGTGACAAGCAGGGCGCGATTTGTAGGGAGGAAGGGCCCGAAAGGGGAAGAAGGGAATTCCCCCCCCCCACTGTCCAACTGCATTCCCCCTACTGCTACATCCCTCCACAACTGCATCCCCACTGCTACATTTTCCCAACAACTACATCTCCCAAGCTCGACATATCCCCCCACTGCTCCAGGTCACAAATCGCATCCTGGTGACAAGTAAATGCGATGGAGAGCAATCGAGTTATTAAATGCAAACCTATATGCTTACCAGATCGACTACATGAACATTGTGGATTTTTAAAAGCCAGATCTGTGCGATATTAATTTTTGAACGACAAAACGCTTGCAAAATGTACTCTTTTCAACTGAATTTTATGTGAAATATCACATAATTCTCAAAAATGTAACTACAGAATTTTTTGTGATTTAATCAAAATTAACTATTAGGTCTAATTAATCGTAGTTTTTCAAAAGTTAACGATTATATTCAGGCCCGTACGAAGTGGGGGTGCAGGAGGTGTAGCTGCACCCCTGGAAAAATTCAGAGGCTGCAGCGCACCCCCTGGAAGAAGATGGTCTTCACCTTGTCTGCACCTCCTTTCCAGGGGTGCAGACAGGGTGCATCCCTGAAAAGGGTGTGCAGACGACCTTTTTTCTTTTTTTGCTTGTCAAGGTATTTTTAGATAAAAATGGGTATCGACTATCGACAACCTTGTTTTGCTTGTCAAGGGTTTTCCAGAGACAACTTTTACCTGGAGAAAATCTGAACCCTCTGCTGAAAATTCATTCCGACGGGCCTGATTATATTTAAATTAATCGCTACCACTCCTATTATAGCGCGTTGCTAATAATTAATTAGTGCTGTCCTTTAATCGCGATTAACGCGCGATTAACGCGGTAATCTGTTAATCGCAATTAATTGTGTTAATCGCGATTAAAAAATTAATCGCATCATAATTAATCGCCTCATATTTCTCTAAAGAAACTTTTAAAAATCTGAGCTTGAACGTGAAAACGTCACGAGTTTTTGGTTAAAGTTGACTGAAATGGATGATGCATGTGAAAATAATATTTAATAAATGTTTATAGGCCTTCTAGTTGAAATTCTGAAAATCTGTTCTGCAACTGGTGCATTGTTTAGGCCTAATTACTAATTCGGGACACCTCGGTGTTCGGAACCAGAATAACGCTGCTAAAGAAAATGCGATTAATCGCGATTAATAATTTTAATCGCACGATCAATCGCGATTAAATAAATTAATCGTTGAACAGCATCTATAATATTAAGATCCTTAGTCTGATTGATGGACTCTTGGTAGACGGTTTACCTTCAAGCGTTCTGATTGATGGACTTGCTATTGGTTCGTAGTTTACACGGTTTAGTCTCATTACGTCGCGATGCGTTGGTAGGCGATTATTCGAGCTTGAGGAAGTTGCGAATTTTAACGATTTTAACGTACACAAAAAATACGTGTACAGCGTCACAAATGGTAACAGTTGCGTGATTTTAACGTAGTTTATTACGTGGCGCAGGTTTAGTGGCGTATGTACAGTACATCATTGAAATCAATTCAATGATTGGGTAGCTTGTCAGCGAGGGGTCTTATTATATAATTCTCGGGCCGTCTGTCGCGTCCGACCGTCCGCAACACGGCGGGTATTGTAAGACAACAACCAAATATTGTTTAATCAAACCGGAGCGTTTAACGAAGCGTCTTAATTGCAGCTTAAACCCCAGTCCTCTTCCCCTCACCCCAATCCCTCCCCAATCGCCCAGGCCCCAACCCATTCCCGCCCCCGGCCCCACACCCCTTTCCCCTTCCCTTTCCCCATCCCCTCCTCTCCCCATCTCTCCCAATCGCCCCGACCCCAACCCATTCCGGCCCCGGCCCCAAACCCCCGTTCCCCTTCCTTCTCCCCATCTCTTTTCCCTCCATCTCTTTTCCCTCTCCCCATATCTCTCCCAATCGC
This sequence comes from Metaphire vulgaris, assembly GCA_018105865.1. NCBI lineage: Eukaryota > Metazoa > Annelida > Clitellata > Crassiclitellata > Megascolecidae > Metaphire > Metaphire vulgaris. The sequence goes on from CM030853.1 coordinate 9,169,626, forward strand.
CCAGGCCCCAACCCATTCCGGCCCCGCCCCAAACCCCCTGTTCCCCCTTCCTCTTCCATCCCTATTCCCTCTCCCCATCCTTCTCCCAATCGCCCTGGCAACAACCCATTCCCTGGCAACAACCCATTCCTGCCCCGGCAACAACCCATTCCTGCCCCGGCCCCAAACTCCCGTTCCCTTCCTCTCCCATCCCTTTTCCCTCTCCCCATCCTTCTCCCAATCGCCCCGGCAACATCCCATTCCGCCCCGGCCCCAACCCATTCCTGCCCCGGCCCCAAACCCCTGCTCCCCTTTCCTCTCCCTACCCCTCCTCCAACCCCCGTACCTCTCTCCATCCCTCTCCCAATCGCCCCGGCCCCAACCCATCACCGCTCCTCTCTACCCCATCGGCCCCAAACCCTGTTCCCAAACCTACACAACGCTGCTCAGAAAACCCGTACAACCCACTTTTCTCCTCCTAAAACTCCCTTCCCTCTCCCAATGCCCTGCCCCCCGTTATTATATATATATTTATTTATTTATTCCTAGCCTCAAAACCTGTTTTTTAAATTTAACCCCTCAATTGGGGATTAAATTTTCAGACGCCGTCACCGTAGGCCTACTGGGGATTTAATTTTTGGAAAAGCGTTCTTCAGAAATGATTGCTGTAACGTTTTAAATTTGCTATATCTCAGGCTATATAGGGGCTAAAAGATGAGGTTTGCACCATTGTTTAGATTGTTAGATTCCTCTTTCTAACCGTCCGGGCAAAACAAAAACATTTGGGGGTAGAGTCCACTTTACGGCCTAAAATAGCACCCTCTCCACCAACAAAATTTTAAAGCCCCTAGCAAAATATTTTCAGCGGTAACCCCACTTTGGTCAGCGGCAAAGTTGTAAAGGGATGTCAGAGGAATAAAATAAACCAAAAAGTTTGAAAATCGGTTGACATTTGGCAAAGAGCTATCAATTCTAACCCGATGACCCCAATGTTTGAGCATAAGTATTATCGGTGAATTTCGCGAAAGTTTTGAATTCTGAGGAAGTTTCCAAATTTTTTGAATTTGCTATATCTCAGGCTATATAAGAGCTAAGAAGATGAGGTTTGCACCATTGTTTAGCTTTTTTATTCCTCTTTCTAACCGTCCGTGCAAAACAAAAAAGTCCAGCGTTCACGAGCTTTCCGACAATCAAGTGAGAATGAGTAGCAGACTGTTGCTTGGCGTGCAAAAGCAGCACAGCAAACAAGAGAATCAAGCACTGCATGTCGTTCGACACTGCCAAATCAGTACACCTTCTTTGACTATCAAGTTTCAGAAAATTTCTGCGAATGGTCGTTAACTCGGTTGAAGGAAAAGGCGGCGAGTTAAGGGCAATTAATTGCGCAAAATGCTATTGCATTTACGCAAAATCGGGTGGTAAAACAGCCAATCTCCCCGTCATAAGATGCTATTGCATTTGCACAAAATTGGGTGGTAAAACAGCCAATCTCCCCGGTCATTTTTGACGGGTAAACACCTAGTTAATAATAATACTTTAATGCCTTAATGTCCACTACAACCCCGGTTCTCAGGTGAGCGTCGAGGGAAAGAACCCACTTCAACCCAGGCTGACGACTCGTCTAAGGCTCCGAAACAATGCTCGAGCCTTACCGCAGGTCTACTCAAATTGTTTGCTTTGCGGTTTCGTTTCCGAAACACGACTGGGGTCCGGTCCGAGCAAAAGGTTCGAGTTAATTTTTCTTGGCGAGCATGCTGTATCTTCCGCGCTTTGAATTCAAATAGAACACTACAAAAATCATTAATTAATTAATTATTTATTTTTGCGGCTTCGACTCTGCACTTTTAAGCAAAATGAATATTTGGTAAAGCTTCTGCAGCAATGAAAATTATTTAAGTGCGATGTACGAAATAACCATAACATTTTTTTACCTCGCCGCGGTCATTTTAGGAAGTCTCCGCGGTTCGCCATTTGAGTAGCCCTGCTCTACCGAGGGTCGGAGGTGTTTCATTTCGTGACTAACGATAGCAATGTATGTAATGTAATAAAATATTCGTATAGCGCCTCTTCTCAAGAATCACTCAGAAGCGCTCCCACAGCAAATTACTGTAGGCCTATATTGACAAAGAGATTTAAAATAGTTTTAAATCGTTTCAAAAAGAGGGCCATAGAATTAGAAGTTGCTAAACCACGCATACTGGCGTCAAGAGCATTCCAAAGAACAGGGCCAACTGATTCAAAACTTCGTTTCAGGAACAAGGAAGTTCGCGCTTGGGGTACACCGAGTAATATATCAATGCATGCAGATAGTGTTTGTTTTGACGATGTCCGAGAAAACGGTTGTATCTGCCTCTAGTGGCAAAGGAGACGACGGACAAATGGGAACAAATAAAGATGGTGATAAAGATGGACTGGCCGACACGAGCGACGGAGACACGAAATCTCCGACCGCAGAAACCGCCAAAGACACAGCGCCCAAAGATTCCAAAGGTTCTAAAGGCTCTCGTCGGTTTGGCCCAAAAGGTTCGTGACCATGGGCGCCAGCACATTATGGCAAGAGGGGGCACTTGCCCCCCTGGAAAATGCAAATACCAATATATCACATTGAAATGTGAAAACCTTGCTAAAATATTAACCCTGACCATTGTGTTAAAATGTGTTTTGCCCCATCCGGAAAAATTTTTCGTGTGCGCCCATGTTTGTGACATTCAAATTTGTCCTCATATCATCAGTGGCGGCTCCACAGGGGGGCCCGAGGGGCCCGTGCCCCTAATGAGTGCCTGACCTCCCAGTGGCCCCCCTGTTGGGACCTTATACTTAATACTACATACCTAACAACAAATGTGGTTTGGCCCCTCCATGATTAGAAATTGCCACCCCAACGGCCCCCACTTGCCAAATCCTGGATCCGCCACTGCATATCATCTCATTATCTCACCATCTTTAAGTGCAGTTTGTGAGTTTCAAAGTGGCTCAGAAATTCGCAATTGGCATTGGCCATTCTGTAGAGCTCTAGGTGCTCGTCCTTTTTAGTTCACAGAATTCACAACAGTTTCCTGATAATACACTTATTTTCAAATGATTGGATACATCTATCTTCTCCTTTATGCAAAGTTCAAGCTTCACAACTTCGACAGACCATCTATACGAGAGCTCTTATCAACCGTAGCTAGGTCACAATACTGATCGATTTGATTTTCCATGTCTTTATCAGCTTGATTGAATATTACTACGTAGGTGAGCAAAGCAATTCATTTGCCCCACTTCATCATCGCCAGCAGCGATTTGAAAAGTGACATTAGTTTATTTGATTAATTTTTATTTTAATGCAATATTGCAGAATCTGGAGGTCCTGACGCGGATAAACAGTGAGTTTTAACATGACAAAAGTGCATTATATGATAGCGTATTATTTGTGTGGACGTAGCCACCAAGATTCAGGGATATTTTTACACCCCCTAACACCAGTGTTATTTAAGTTATGGTTTTTCAGTTTCAGTTTCAGTTGTGTTTTTTTCAGTTTAAGTTACAGTTACAGTTAACTTTTTAAAAGTTACAGTTAATAGTTAATGATTTTCCGTTATAGTTACAAATTTGATTAAGAATTACTACGTAAAGTTCATAAACTAGTTGAGTTGAGGCACGTCCACAACCAAAATATGGATCAGATCCTTGTGAACTGTGAACAATGAAATGTAGACCACATAGTGCACTTGCACATTCAGCAGCCTGGCGTGACCTTGTCCAGTTCACCGGGTGCAATTTAGCTCAATAACAACCCTGTTTATATGAGGTCTGAACTTTAGTCCAAAATCGTGACCCACAAGTACAGCTGACACAGAAGACCGAATTACTGAAAATAATCATACTTACTTATAAAATTATTTTTCAGTTTCAATAACTTTTCTATTTCTTAACTTCTTAGCTTTATTCTATTACAGTTATAGCATAAGTTATTAATCACTTTTCAGTTAGAGTTACTGTTACAGTTAACTGACATTTTTCCAGTTATTCGGTGTTTTCAGTTAATGTTATAGTTAACTTGAAGAACACTGCCTAACACCCCCCCATCTGAGACTGACCACCCCCATTCGAGGGGTATTTTGACACTCCCACCCCAACCCAACATCCTCCCGAATTTGAGACAGACACCCCCAACACACCAAATCTGAGCTAGGGATGACCTTTTCAGGCTTTTTTGGATATTTGATAAGGTGTTTTTTGTGCTTTGTTTTGTTTTTTGGTTGTCAGACTTTTCTGGAGACTTGATTAAGTTTTTTGCTTGTCAGACTTTTTCCACATTTCGACCCCCCTCAATTTTCTCGACACCCTTCAAATTCACAATCCTAGAAATAACCCTGCCAAGATTTCTCGCCAAATGTAATAGTCCAATTCTAGGGCCTACTGTCCATATAGTGATATGGAAAATTCTAAGGCCCGTGGAGAGCTAAGAGACGATATACGCCCCCTAAACTGATGTCTTGGTTGAAAATGTCATTAGACAATGGACCAGTGAGTCAGAGGCGTAGCGAGGGGCAGGGGGCATATGGCCCCGGGCGCCGAGGTGAGGGCGCCAAAATTGGGTATATGGGGTAAGTGAAAAGCATAATAAAGAAGAAGAAACATGTGCGGCGACGACCTTTTTTTGCTCGTCAGCAGTTTTAAGGGCGCCAACGATATACTTTGCCACCGGGCGCCGGATACCCTCGCTACGCCTCTGCAGTGAGTCGTCACTGTACCCTTCAATTTGCGTTGCTATGGGCGCAACTTAAGGTATTAAATCTTAAATCATCCTTTAGTTCATTGCACCCAATGACCCAACAAAACATATAAACCAATTTGATGATCAATTTGTGACAACTATCGGAACAATATTACGAAGGGAACGATTTCGTCACTTCAGTGAATTCCTGTTGTTTTTCTAATGGCCTAAATAATTAATAGATCTCAAAACCTATTTGAATCCCTACCTAATGTAATGGCATCATAGGAATCAATAAGACGCAGAACAAGTTACGTACATTTAGTTTCGAAATGTTTATGCAGCATTAAGACATGATCATGTTTTAATCAATTGAACATTGAACAATATTCTAATTTCAAATTGACAAATAAATAATTAATTTATAAATAAACTAATCGATTGATTAATGAAATTTCGTATAAATTTAGGGGCTGTCGATTAATTGCGTCAACAGAATAGGAGGGGTTGAAAAAGTTTGGCAGTTGTTAACAACAGGAGGGGATGGGTCAAGAGAAGTTGATGTCAACAATTTCACTTTTTGCAAATAATCAAAAAATAAGAAATTTTATGGATTACTATTTATTGCAATGAAGAAAAGTCTGACAAGCAGAAATAGGTAATCAATTTGACACTTGATGAGTAAAAAGGGGAAAAGGTCATCACCGCACAAAAAATAATAACCTTCTAAACATTTTAGGGGACCCGTCACTAATCTTAGGGGCAGACCCGTACGAAGTGCACCCCTGGAAAGAAGATTGTCTGCACCACCTTCCAGCTAAAATTGGCCCAAAAATTGCCAAAATTTGCTGAAATTGGCCCAACAATTGCCAAAATTTGCTGAAATTGGCCCAGAAATTGCCTAAATTTGCAAAACACTTGCAAAAAATCGCCAAAAATTTGCTAAATTTGCCCAAAAATGCCAATTTGGCTAAAATTGGCCCAAAATTTGCCAAAATTTGCCAAAAATTATCTCACCCTCAAGAAAAAGTGAAATGACGCTACTGCTTTTACCTGGAGAAAATCTGCACCCCCTGCTGAAAATTCGTTCCGACGGGCCTGTAGAGGGGGTCAAAAGTTGTTGAAAATTATGTCAACAACTTTTGTTGTTATAGGGGTCACTGAAAGTTGACAGTTGCTGACAAGGGGAGGGGTCAAAAATTGCCCAAAAAATTGACATAATAAATGGACAGCTCTTTGAAAGAATTTCCATTTGTGTCTGTTCTTACGGTCATAAAATAATCCAGAAATAGTTAAAATTGTCATTTAGTAGATTTACTGTCATAAATTGAATCGATGATTGGACGGTAGAGGAAAACGGAAGGCTAAAGGGAAAAAAGAGTCAAAAGTTGCGATCGAAAAGCCCCAGAAACCAGACGACGGAGAAGATAAACGGACAGGAAAGCAAAAAGAGCCGAAGAGTACGACTGCAATAACAGAAGGCGACGAAAACCGCGGGAAAGAGGAGTCCGAAGGAAAGACGCAAGAAGCATTACACGGTCCAGCTGAACCTATGGAGCTAGCGGAAAAAGGTATCACAGGAGCAGAGGCGTAGCGACGGGGGTGGGGTATATCGGTATATATACCCTCCCAATCAATAAATCTACCTTAAAGTTTTTATGTGATTTATATGTGGTTATATGTGGTTATATGTAGTTTATATGGTTTATAGTGAAGGTTTATACCCTCCCCCAAACATTTATACCTCCCAAATCTCAAATTCCTGGCTACGCCTCTGCACAGGAGCCCTGGGGAGAGGGAATGCAGCAGGGTACATTGTTCCGGGGCCCATGGGGCTCAATGAGGATCCATAAAAAGGGTGAATTTCTACATATTTTACAAATCCAAATTTTAAAAAGAAAACATTATTGAAACTATAGTTATATACCTCATATTACGCGAATATGGGGAAACCTGTCTTATAACCTTGTTTGACATGACCTTTATTAATTGATATATAGGTGTACAACTGTACATGTATGTGTAGCGAACGTTGTATTAGGGCCCACAAACCTTATTTGCACCGAGGTTCTCGTAAGTGTTTTGACATAATCTAGGCCTAGCTTCGTTAATCGATGTGTCGAGGATTGAAAAGAGACCATTAAACTGCTTCAGTGAAGCCCTACAGTGGCGTAGCTAGGGTTCCAAAATAGGGACACCGTCACTTATGCAAGCGAACCCGGGTTGGTCCGACCGTGTCAGGGGTTTGAGGTCTTGAACTGACCTATCAGCCGCACAAATAGGGGTTAGCCTACGCTAGTTTCAACTCTTGAACTTTCGATCAATTTTCTACAGAAGACCATATGAACGTTATGAGCGAATACCTCACAGACTTAGAAAAAAGTTCTTATTAGTTTTGCACGAATTTCACTTATAGTCCCAAGTCAGCATAAGGGAGAGTGGTCCTGTGTTCTCCGTGGATTCGCCAATCATCATCATCATCATCATCATCATCATCATCATCATCATCATCATCATCATCATCATCATCATCTATAGTCCATGAAGACTGTCAGAGCCAATGGTATAGACTTCTACCTGTCCATGGCCCTTTCCCTGTCCATGGCCATGTGTATCGCAGTTTGGGTGTTGAGTCCAGTCCATTCAAAAAAATCATCGGTCTCTTTGGACATCCTCTTTTTCACACGCCGTCTGATCTTCCTACCATTACTGTCTTTATTAGTCTTTCATCTTTTATTCTGTAAATGTGTCAAAATATTGATATTTTTCAATGGGCGTCCGGAGGGATGCAAGGTGTGCAATTGCAACCCCTGGAAAAATTGTGGAGTCGTGAAAAAAGTAAAATTACTTGTTTCGTTCATCACAAAATCTTGTTTTGCAACCCCTGGAAAACGTTTTCATTTCTTTCGTCACAAGACCCAGTTTTGCACCCCCATGGAAAAATTTCTGTGGACGCCCATGCATTTTTCTGTCTTTGATCGCGTCCATAACAGTTTTTGTTCATGAGGTTTTGCGAATAGTATCATTTCTAATCATATCTTTATAACCTATTTTCATCATTTTTATATGACATTTCATTTCAGATGCGTTCACTTTTAATCTGTCTTGTTTCTTCGTGGTCCATGTCTCACACAATATAATAAGGTGGATATCACACATGCGTCCATAATTCGCAATTTAGAGTCTGTGATGATGTTTTTCTGAATTGCGAATTTGGTTCGCCAATGCTAATATTATAATCGTTGGTGTGCAGTCAGGGTTCCAGAATAGGAGCACCATCAAGACAGACAAGCGCAGCGTGGTATTTGTAGGGGAATGGGGAGATTCCGGCAGAACTGCTTCCTGACTCCCTCCACACTGGTCCACTCGGTACATAATAAGGGGAGGTTCATTAACTTATTTCTTCTTCTTCTTCTTCTTCTTCTTCTTCTTCTTCAGCCATTTGCACTGGAGCATAGGCCACGGACAAGATCCTTCCATTTCACTCGGAAGCGCTGAAAATGCAGGACAAGAAAATGACGAACCAAAAATGTCAATAACTGGAAAAAAGGCGGACTGGAAAATGACGGACGAAATTTCCGGGGAGGAAAATGACGGACGTGATATTGGCGGACCAAATTTCCGGGTTGGAAAATGCAATTTCCGCCAATTTTCAGTCCGGCATTTTCCTGTCCTGCATTTTTTCAGTCGACCCTTTCACTCGATCAGCTGCCAGGTGTTCTAGTTCACTCAGAGGCGTAGCAGCCATATGGACAACCTGGCCAAATGCCCAAGGGCCCCGACCTGCAAAGGGCCCCCGACCCGAGCCAAAATAAATTTTTCTCGCAATGTTGTAAAGTTGTCAGATCGAAACTTTTGATGTAAAGTTGTCTGATCGAAGACCGACAAGCAGTAAAAAAAGGTCGTCAACATTTTCGCAAACTTGTCAGATCGTCTCTGGAAAGGGCCCCTGACCGTTTTTCGCCAAGAGCCCCCGAGCATATTGCTACGCCACTGAGTTCACTCCAGGTGTATCCATTTTCTTTACGCCATTTTTCTAATTATCCTTTCCATGTGTTTCGCGGTCTTCCTCTTTTCTTTTTCCTTGGCAGCTCCATGTCAGCATTTGTCTTTTTATGTCTTCGGTCGGTCTTCTAAGAGTATGTCCTAACCATCTCCCGGTAATACCATCTGCCGAAGTACGCCTCCTCGGTGTTTAATTGGCAGGGCCGGAGCTAGCCATTCCGGCGCCCCACTGCAACTTCGAATTTGGCGCCCTCGGCGACTTATTTTTCTCGCGGACACATAACAATTAGGCCATGCAGGATACTGTATAGGGGCCTACAGTGGCGTAGCCAAGGGGAGATTGGGGGTCAACCCCCCTTGGTTCCCGACCAAAAAATATTTTTAATGAGTTTCTATGCAATTTTTAATATTTTGACGCTATTTGGGGGGTCAAACCCTCTTGGCTATAGAATTTAACGGTTTAAGATATGAGATATTTTTTGCTTGTCTAGTAAAAATAGAGGAGATAACCTTTTTTGCTTGTCAAGAACGCGTTATCACACAATATCACCAACACGACTAATCTAGAAACTTTTACGAAGCGACTTAAAACGCACTTGTTCGGACTCTCGTTCAGTACCATGTAAAACGCTCTTGACCCTAGCCTCATATGACAATAGCACAATACAGGTTAGCCCATAACTAACTAACTAACTAACTAATTAATTAACTAACTAACTGTGGGACAACAGTGCTAAATCATCCGCATAGTCGAGGTCATCCAATTGCGTACCTTGTATCCATTTAATGCCACATTCTCTTTCTACTGTGATTTTCTTCACAGAGGCGTAGCAGCCATGTGGACAACCTGACCAAATGCCAAAAGCCCCCGACCTGCAAAGAGCCCCGACCCGAGTCAAAAAAATTTTTTCGCAAAGTTGTAAAGTTGTCAGATCGAAAAAAAGACCGACAAGCAAGCAAAAAAAGTCGTCAACATTTTCGCAAACTTGTCAGATCGTCTCTGAAAAGGGCCCCTGCCAGTTTTTCGCCAAGGGCCTCCGAGCATATTGCTTCGCCACTGTTTCGTCATTATCTAGTCGATTACAAGTATGAACAGAAGTGGAGACAAGAGACAACCTTGTTTGATACCGGTTTCTATTTTAAACTTCTTTGATTTCTCTTGTCGAAAGATTATTCTGGCCGACATGTTTTCATAGCTCAGTGACTGGAGGAGTCGAATAATAATTGAGTCAAATTAATTAATTGAGTCAATTGAGTCTTTGATGCATTTAAAAAAACTTTAATTGCGATCTGTTATAGAGTGCCCAAAAATTTTAATACAGCTAGGTCAATTCTGTCGGCAATCACCCAAACCTGAAAATATTTTCTCATCTGTTTGCGCAAATCCTGCGACTGGTGACTGGTCCAAACCCAAATAGGGTTCCTGCCCCCGGGCACCCCTCGAAGCTACGCTAATGAAGCCCAAACCCCGCTTGGGTAGATAATTTTGTCTTTTACTAAATCAGCCCACGCACTGAGGGTCGAACAGTTTTTGGGGTAATCCAACCGAATTGCTTTTGAAAAATCGACAACTGCCTAGCTTACTTCCATTATGTTAATTTAGACGGTTAAAATTTCCGTACTTCACCGATTACACATAAATTGAGGCGATCGCTTGGATGGCGTTGTGAGTGATCTTCCAGACTGACCTGGCTCTAATTCTATTTGGATTTGGCGCGCCATCGGCTGATGCCCTGAGCATTATGATAGTGGCGCCATAGAAGTTGATTGATTGATTGGTTGATTTATTTATTTATTTGTTGATTTATTGATATATTGATATATTGATTTATTGATTTATTGATTTATTGATTTATTGATTTATTGATTTATTGATTTATTGATTTAGTCGTGCGCATTTCGTTCTTTTTAAGCTCGTCCTGCAGTTCGTCGTGTGTCACCGAGGGAGAAAAGATGGAAAGAATTCATAAAACCGGAGAAACCGGAACCGGTCCCGGAGCCACCACCTGCGCCACAACCAGAAGAACCCCCAGATAAGCGACTTCACAGTTAATCGCAATCAACGCTTAGAAGAAGACATAAAGTAGCGTGCTTTAAAGTGGCTTTAATGCGACAGCCACTAGAACCACTAGACATAGAGCCATTCATTCTTCATGAATTTTTTTACTTTCTCGTACAAGAGTCTCGCAACAATTGAATAGCAGTAAGACGACTCTCTCATATTAGCCCATGTAATGGCTTAGAGTCTTAGACAAAGACTAGCATAAGGTCGAGATCTTAATAGGCAATGAGTTTTTCTCTTGTCATCACTAACATAATAATAATAATAATAATAATAATAATAATAATATTATTATTATTATTATTATTATTATTATTATTATTATTATTATTATTATTATTATTTAAAATATGATAAAAGTACATGGGCGTCCGGAGGAGGTGTAGGGGTTCAAAATGTTGAAACTATAAAAAGTAAAATTACTAAACAACAACAACTAACCTATTGTACTAAGTTAATATGAATTTTTATAGGAATCTGATTAAATTTTTGTTTGCACTAAATAATTTATAATTAGTCCAATAGATCTTGCAGTCTTGTACAGTCCTTTTTGTCACATGACCCCGTTTTGCACCCAAGGAAAATATCGGTGGACGCCCATGAAAGAGTAGTAGTCGTAGTGGTCGTAGTAGGCCTACAATGTAGTAGCTCAGTGTATGAAGCACTGAGTTTGAGAACTCAAGTACAAGTACAAATGCTATGACATTTTTTACTTAAGTAAAATATAAAAATACTACAGAATAGTAACTCAAGTAAAAGTAACAGAGTACTCCCAAAAATTTTTTACCAGTAAGTAGAAGATACCGTGATAAATGGAACCGTCAGCAACTTCACATTGTCACGCTACATCACATTTTATCACTGCTTTCAAGCCACATGCATTATCCTCAACAGTCAAAACGTACACATATACACCATTAACTGCATTAGTACAAATGCTGGTTGCAATAGGAAGATCAAGTTTTCACAAAATCTGTCGGTCATGCGTGTACGTTTGTTGGTCAATGTCAACCACGCAGAGCTTAAAAAATACTGTCCAGATATGGCCATGGACTTCAGCAGATTTTAAATCACTCATTTTCGATTGATGTAATCGCAAAACGTTTGCAATAAGGCCTATTGTTTCAGTAATAACAGGTTACAGAATATCAGCGTAAACATTTACAACGAAGCCAGGTTACCAGATAAAGAGCCAAATACTGTATAGCCCAATCCCGTACGGATTACAGCCAGCCAGCAAGAGCAGTTAGCAGAGTCATGACTCATGAGTAGCCCATAGCTTGTTCAATCTACGAACCCTGCTGTGGGACTAAATGGGCACGGGAAGTTGGGAAGAACTAAACACCGTGTTTGAACAGTAGCTGAAGTAGGCTAAATGCAACGGAAGTTGGCGATGAGAAATTTTACTTAGCCTACAATGAGACGTGAAAGACAGAATGTAACGAAGTAAAAGTACTAATATTTGCATAGAAACTTACTTCGTTACAAGTAAAGAGTACCGCGTAGCTTGTGTACATCGTTACAGTTCGAAGTACTCAGGATTGTACTTGAGTATTGTAACGCTTTACTTCTACTTCGTTACCGCACAACACTGGTAGTAGTAGTAGTGGTGGTGGTGGTGGTAGTAGTAGTAGTAGTAGTAGTAGTAGTAGTTGTTGTTGTTGTTATTGCTGTACTACTACTACTAGTAATAGTAGTAATAATCAGCACTCAGTAGTAGCAGCAGCAGCAGTGTAGTAGTAGTAGCAGCAGTAGCAGCAGCAGCAGCAGTGGTGGTGGTGGTGGTGGCAGCAGTAGTAGTAGTAGTAGTAGTAGTAGTAGTAGTAGTAGTAGTAGTAGTAGTAGTAGTAGTAGTATCAGCAGCAGTAGTGTTAGCATTAGTATTAGTAGTAGGAGCAGTAAGCAGTAGACCTATTAGTAGTATGAGCAGCAGTAACAGTGATATTTGTAGTAGTAGTGGTAGTAGTAGTAGTAGTACTAGTAGTAGTGATGGTGATAGCAGCAGTAATAGTTGTAGTGGTAGTACTGTAGTAATAGTATCAGTACTAGTAATAGCAGCAGTAGCTGTAGCATTAGTAGCATTAACGGTTATTGGTGTAGATAGGATTGGAGCAATGTTTCCACTGACGGACATTGCAGATCCGACACGGGGATTTTAGGCTTGGAGGGGCGTCGTGAACTTCCCACCTAGGTCTGAGCCGACGCAAATTTAGGGTAACATCACACTCAAATCTTGATAAATGAAGCAACTTTGCGGATTATATGACAGCATATATACCGGCCATCACACTGCCTCGCCCTTAACTAATCAAATGTTCTTATGGTGTTTGAATAAATCTCACAACCCATCTAGTCCGAATAGGGTCTACGGTCCCCACATTTCAAGGACGCCTGCATGTGCATTAGGGCGGGTCGAAACATAAAAAAATTTGGAATTTCATTACGGAACTTGGTAATTATTTGTGAAATGAAGTCTGAAGAAAGAAACAACTAATAAAATGGTAGTTGTGCTATTGCAAACGCCCCATTTTTGGCCCTAAAGATTGTAGTATTTGTCAGCATTGCTCATTTGAGAATTGTTATTGCTTGCTATTTTGGCACACAATTTTTTTTACCTAACTTTCGACTGTAATTTGATTGCCTCTTTGTTTTAACGGTACACTGTTCAATAATTTATTCTATAAAGGTTGGAAAGTGTGGTTTCGACATGACAACAAGAAACATTACATGGCATGCTATATTCGGTAATGTTATAGGAATTCCTTTCAATATGATGCCGACAAATACACAAGTTCGACAGCACTTCTTGCACATCAAAACAAAAAGAATGACACAAAGACAATAAAATAGTTGTGTCAGAGGCTATAATCAATCTCTGGAACAAAACTTTCATTCCAACACTTCACTCTCCGTCTGTCTTGAAATGTGTCGAAACACTAATTTCACTGGTTCAGAACTATGTCGTTCTAAGTCAAGTTCAACGCGTCAAACCTATTGAGTAGCTTGAACTTTTGTTTGACATTGCAGCATGCACTTGTGTCATTTGCTATGACGAATCCACAAAAAATCAGCACATCTTGCAAGTGTCCTAAACATTTGAAAGTCCCGCAACAGGAACAGTTGTTCTTATTGGATTAAAGAAATTCAGTGGAAAATGTTTATTGGAAGGTTAGACGTAGAATCAACAAAGCGGTTATGAAAAAGGATGCAACGAAAGCACAATGAAGAAGACAAAGCTAAAAGAGTAACGAAAACATCGGATAGTGATAATAAATATTAGATCTTGGTGAAGACAAAGTCAATGATAGTGAAGGGAGTGATTAAGAAAGCAACTGTGAGGTATTTTCTGATAGCGATGCTGAACTCTTTTGCAGAAAAAATAAGATCAAATCAAATGCGATTACCTCTTCTGCACCTAGCAAAGAAGCGAACAGTGCTTATCGATTTTGGCCTTGTAAGCAAAGAAGATCAAAGCTTTGTAATTGATAAGAACAAAGTACATTGCGAGAGACATAAATTAAAGAAACATTGGCAGCGAGGTATACAGTAAGACAGTCACACAAATCCATAACAGGTATTTACGTCGATGGGAGATGGAATGCCACTTTAGTCAAAGTAAAAAAATAGCAAGTGGTATTGTGATACTATTGTTGAAGATCACTATGTTCTTGTTGAAGAACCAGGTGGCAATTATCTAACTCACCTTACACCTTCATCAGGAAGAAGTACTGACATTGCCAGTAGTATTCTAAAATTGATAACAGAATGCAGATGCAGGTGATTGTATCTCAGCAGTAGGCTGCGATGGTACATACAATAACACAGGCTGTAAAGCTGGAGTAATCCATCAGATTGAACTGATTAGGACACTTGCAAGATATGCTGATTTGTTTTGTGGATTCGTCATAGCAAATGACACAATTGCATGCTGCAACATTGACATTCAGTCAATTGGTTTATATGTATGCTGCATACAAATGAATTAATTGCCTTTGAGAAATCTGTTTAAAACGTTGGTTGGATGGATCCACCTATGGACCCTCAAGTTTCTCTGACTTCATTGTGTAATGAATTGCAGCACTGCGAAAGTACAGTAAATTCCTTGTTCGTTTTGAAAATACCACATGTGACCACGATATGCCAGAGTTGAGTGAAAGACGTATTAGATGAAGATATTGCCAAGCTAGGAATTGTCCCAAAACTTTGGATTACAAGAATCACACACATGGAGTGGAGCGTTGCATAAAACTAGTAACAGATGCTTCAACAGCAGTTCATTGCTTTGAAGCAAGAGACGGTTTTATTCACGCCCGAGTCAATTATCGAAATCGAATGCCCCTATTTGAGTAAAAAAAAAGATTTTTGTGAAAACTTCTTGTAATAAACACTTACTGAGTGAGTAACTGTGAAATGCCGATCGTCTATTGATCATTCATTGATGGCATACAAATTTGTGTGATTTTCGAGTAATGTACAAACTCTCCTAATTAAAAATGGGGCACTTCCACACGTTCAAAAATAGTTCTTTTGTGATTTTCTTTCAAATCAGATGGAAATGCAAATATTTCCTCAGTTCCGTGACAAAAAATTTTTTCGACCCGCCCTAATGTGCATTGCAAGAATGCTCAAAACGATTTGTGCACACACACACACACACACACACACACACACACACACACACCACACACACTACACACAAACACATACATACACACACGCGCGCACACACACAGAGGTCACTTCATCTCTTGGTCCATGTAAGTTGGTCCAATGTTTTCTAAGTTATTGCTCCACAAATTTCGTTGGTTTAATAAACGCAGTCAAATATTACTTAAATTCGCTGAATATTTTTAATCAGTAGAACTTAAAATAAAAACCATATCAATAATTTATTCAATTAGTCCTACGTATCTGAGACGATTTTTAGGTTTCTACGCACGAATTTGTCTACTGATTTTTCAATGGCGTATGAATTTACACACACGCCAATCAATTCCATTCAGTTAAAAGTCTTAACCTCGTCGAAACAATCAGTGTCGCCAGCATTCACTCGTATTGCAAAAGGCCATATTTTGTTCAACAATTGTAGCAGAAGCACCGAAAGTGGAACCTGAAGCCGCCCCAGAAGAACCTGTCCATGAGCAGGTGATGTTGATCTGTTACTATAACGGTTGCTGGACAAATAGGCCTACATTACATTACAGCATTACATTACAATCAGAATCATTGGCGCAGTCACAGGGGCAAGGGGCCCCTATTCGGGTCGGGACCTGTCGTAAGATACGTGTAAAACCTGGGAATGTGGAGGGGAGTAGGGGTGATATCATATTGAGGAGAACGCAACAGACTTCAAAGCACTTTGAGGCGACCTTTTTTGCTCGTAGACAGTTTATGGCCGAAAATGTCTACGACGTGCCACTTATTTTGGAATCCTGGTTACGCCACTGGTTAGAATAATTTATTGTACACTTCCCCGCCAATATTTATTTTCTGCGAGAGGCATGCCATTATAAACTCAGTAGAGGTAAGCGCAACACATACAACTAATGTCCATTGGGCACGACATTGGGTCTGAAACCCTAAAAAATGATTAAAATTCGAAATGTGACTTGAAACCTGATTTAGTCTACATTACGATGAACGCAGGTTCTGAAGGGGTTAAAATGATTAGGCCTATGATGATGATGATGATGATGATGATGATGATGATGATGATGATGATGATGATAATAATAATAATAATAATAATAATAATAATAATAATAATAATAATAATAATAATAATAATAATAATAATAATAATAACAATAATGATAATAATTAGACGAAATGTGGTTTTGGAACTGCGAGAACCTAAATTTTACATCTCTGCAGACGGTATCCATGATGCATTATATCGTTTTAATTAAGAATTTTTTGTTCTTTAATGATTTATGGCGTCATAATGAGAATCTACAGTTTTTTATATAACGTTACTTCAACGATGTTACATCTTTCACGTCATCATTATATGTAAAAACAACAGACTGCAGACGCGCAAGGATACATTTGACCATTTCGTTTTGAAAAATTACATTGCATTTTGTTGGAACTGCGCCCACCAGCGGTTTTGTAACGTTCGCGACCCTAATCATAGCATATATTATGATGAAACATGCATTACGCCATCTGACGAATGTTGGTTGAAATGAATCTTCTGAAATCTGAATAAATGGCAAAACAAAAGCTCTGATTCAATTTGAATGAAAATATGGCAAATATATTCGGTAGAATTAGGCCTGTTCATATTTTTGCCAAATAAGACAAACGGAGAGAAATAGATATTGAAACTTCTTGATTTTTTTAAAATTTTATTAGGAACATACCTTTGTTACTGGCCTTTTAAAATCCTATGAATAGGGCAAAATCGCTCAACTGGAGGGCAGTAGGCTAACTCAACAGCGTTCGAACAGAGATTCCTAGAGTTTCAGAGCAAAATGGTTGGAAGACGCTTCCCTTGCGTTATTGGAAAATAAGGTTAATTTTTAAAAGTACTATAGACCAGGGTTTCCCAAACTTTTTGAACTGCGACCCTCTTCAACGGCTTTGACAAAACACTAATCATTTTAATATAGGCCTATACCGTGTATGGAGGATTGCAGGCAAATAAATCTCTTAAAACATATGCCTAAGCTTACTTGCAACTTTCAAGGCTTGTGACTTTGTGGTATTGGTTAGAAAATGACACGTTTGAATCTAATTTCGCGCTAACCCGTGACCCACTAGACTGAACCCTGCGACCCACTTTTGGGTCGTGACCCACAGTTTGGGAAACACTGATTCAGTAGATTAGAACTTAAGTCTCAGAATATACTTAATATATGGCACTTCGTTTAGGGCTCATCCATATAGTACGTGCGCAAAAGGCATATTTCAACCCCTCCCTCCTTTGCACACAGCGTACATACGAACAATCCCAAAATCCAAGCCCCTCTCCTCAGTGCCTCAGTGCGTACGTACTATTTGGTTGGACCCTTATAGCCCTTATAGTGTAACCTTGGGTTTCAGTTTCGACTGTTATACTTTTAAGCCGCCGGAAGAGTTAGACGAAGAAGAGCATCCGGATGAACCGCCACCCGTCGAAGCGCCGGTTGAACCGATCGCTTCCCATCCGGAGCGTAAAGAAACCGTCAAACCAAGTGCACCACTGTTTATCAAACGCCCCACGCATATCTACAAAGAACATCACTTTGAATTTACCCGCCCCTTTGTCTTCTCGTATTTTCGAACGAAACCCTGTCACTACAATCCAGAAAACCAGCAACCAGTCAAAGCGGACACAATGGATCGCGCACAGGCCAGACTATTGAATCAATATAGAACTGCGCCGGACAAATTGAGAGACGAAGGCGAGCGCAGAAAAGCACTCGAGTTACATACGTTGGATGAAAGAGTCCGATCAATGCAGTCTTCGCCCGATCACATTAAAGCACGACTCGAACTCTTAACTCGTTTACTTAGTCGCGCGTAACTGCAATCGAACTATCAGTTGCTCTTCAGCATTCTTCTCTTCAAGCAAGGTCAATAAATTCTCGTCAACTTAAGTTTGAAGGAATGTATTTTTAAAATGTAGCAGTAAATATAATTTTCTGTTTTTTAAAATCTTAAATGAGGAACTATAATGCAATTTTCAAGATTCTGGAATCCAGAAGTTTTACGCGTAGACTTAAAAGAAACTAGACTAATTGTAGCCTTGTAGGGAGTGGTTAACCATAGTTAATTCAACTGCTGCGCATCTGCTTTTTGTCGTGCAGCGAAACTCAAATTCCATGCCATTTATCCTATCATTGAGCAAAATTATATTTAAGTAACTTAAATTTTAAATTTTAAAACCAACTGTCTTAAACTCTATTTTCTTGATAGCTTGTTGCGTCGCCAGATTCGTATCTAGGTGGGGGGACAGAGGCAAGCTGCTCCGGGCGCCGAATTCAGGGGGGGTGGGTGGAGGGCGCCAGAAACTATAGTTGTAACAAGTTAAACCCGTCGAAGAAATTGCCAGTATATGATAAGCGAAAATGGTCGTCACCCGTTTTCTGTAGGCCCTACTTTTAACCACTTTACCCTTCCAATGTCGTGAAAAGTCGGATAAGCAAAAAGGGGGAATGCAGTGGCGTAGCTAAGCAAAGTGCTGCCTGGGGCGAAAATAAAAAGTGGAAAATTTTCAAAATTTCATGGAAAAACCCTTACCAATCAAGTCTTTAAAAAGTCTGACAAGCCAAAAACCCTAATAAAGGCTAATAATTATTTAAAAAATTAGGAAATCTCGAAAATGCCGCCCCTAGGGCAAGTGCCGCCTCGGGCGCTTCGCCCCCTCTGCCCCTCGCTACGCCACTGAGAAAATGTCATCACCGATTTTTCAGTGTTCAGACTGCTGCATGGAGACGAAAAATTTATAATATGTCCCAGGTGCCAAATACTCTAGCTACGGCTCTGTGCGTCGCTGTTTATAAAAAATCAGTCAGTAGGCCTATATACAATATAGGCCTATATTATTATTATAATCGATATTATATATATATATATATATATATATATATATATATATATATATATATATATATATTGACACCCCTAACACTTTTCCAACTTTAAATTTGAGACCGACACCACCACACCAATCTGAGTCTGGGATGACCTTTTCTTTGCTTGTCAGTCTTTTTTTTGGCAAAGATGGACCCTCAAAACATACCGACAACCCCCAACTGATAATCCTAGAAATAACCCTGTATATGGCGACCCTGGGTCCGCCCCTATGCGAGAGGCTCAGTTGCTTTCTAGCACATAGCCTATGTAATAAACACTATTCGCACTAGACGAAAGAATTGGATAGGACATATTCTGCGTGAATCATGCCTACCAGTGACGGTTCCAGGAATTTTTGGTGGAGGGATGAAATTTTTTTTTGGAGGGGGGCTTGTTGGTGATGGGGATGCAAAGTGTTAAAAAGAAAAACAAGAAAAAAAGAGAAAAATGTCATTGTTAGTAGTGTTTTGCTCACTAAATAATAATAATAATAATAATAATAATAATAATAATAATAATAATAATAATATTAATATTAATGTGATTTTAAGTGGTTTAGGAGGCAAGTAAGCCTGTGTGAAAACCACTGATGTAACCATCTGCATTCAATAACCTAGTTTATCTAGATAGACTTTGAATCCGTTCACTGTTTCAACTGTCACTCCCACCTCGTCCAAACTGTTCCATTTGTCCACAACCCTTGCACTAAAAAAAAAGTTTTTCTTGGACCAACCTCTGCTTAAACAATTTGCACTTGTGGCCTCTTGTGCTGCTATAGTGTGCCAATGTAAAGAATCGATCATATGGCACATCTACTTTCCCAGTCATTATTTTGTATGTTTCTATCAAATCCCCTCTCTCTCTTCTCCTTTCTAATGTTGTCAGTCCACAAAAATGTGAAGAAACCTCGCCAAAAAAGGCCGCCAAGCAAGAAAAAGAAGGTCATTTGCAGTATTTTTCACTAATATTTTTAAAAACTCGCCGGAAAAAGGTTGACAAGCAAAAAAAGGTCATCCGGAACCCCGGTGGGGGGATGCATTCCCAGTCATCAACATGGTTGAACCGCCACTGATGCCTACTAAGAGAAATACTAGAATAGTGGTTCTCAATCTGGGGCAAAGCTCGATCATACGCGTATGACAAAATAAAATACGTAAAAATACGTGCATATGAATAAAAAATAAAATACGCGTATGATACGCGTATTTAATAAGTTCGCTCAGTTACTTATAATTTGCTTAGGCCTACTTGGCCTACAATATCAAGTTTTGCGCATCAGAAAAGAGACAACCACATATTGCCGATGGTCTCAGGGAGACTCAGATGACCCCTGGCAAACAGTGTTGCATACAGGCCGGATAGGAGGAAAATTCTCCCCCAAAAAAAAAAAAAAAGTAGAATTCCCAAAATTCTATGACTTAAGAGTCAAAATTTCTTGTTAAATACCAGATATAGAAGTTAAACTTCTGTGAAAAATAGAAACCGGTTTCACATGGATTGTGTACTGTGTGACGATTTACAGGTTATGAACCATAGTATTCAGGTATTTTAGTAGATTAGTAGATGTGACATTATAAGGGATTTAGCAATATATATATATATATATATATATATATATATATATATATATATATATATATATATATATATATTAGGGCTGTTGATTAATCGCCGTTAACGCATGCGATTAACGCGAAAAATTTTAACGCGATTAAATTTTTTAACGCCGATTAATTATTTTAACGCAAGGTATCGATGATTCAATTTTTAAGCGCTGATTATTTATTTTAGCGCAAGCTATCGCGCCGAATAATTTCATAAACGTAAAGAAATTGGTAAAATGGCGCTACATGAACACTTACGAAAGCATAGTCATGCTTAAAATATTATTAGTTCAGTGGCTTAGTTTACAGGAAATTTCCGCTTCCGGTCAGTTTGGCTATGAACTGGGGTGGGGCCCGTACCGGGCCGGGCGCCTCGTTACGGGCTACGGGCCTCGAGGTACGGGCTACGGGCGCAAATGTACGGGCTACGGGCCTTGTACGGGCCGGGCGCTAACAATATTTCTTTAATAAATCCAAGTTTATATTTGTTTAGTCTTGCCTTTTTCCTCCTCTTTTCCTAACAGCAACAAAATATTAATGTTCTATTGACAATTATACAATAGCTACAACTAAGCTGTAATAAAAATTTTAATTAGGGAACAGCTAAGAAAATTTTTAAAATATAATTAATGAAATTTATTTGATTTTGAGTTTACAAATGAATATTGTATTTAATATCGTGTTAGCAGATTATACTTTTTATGGAATTACCTTGGCCCCGCCCGTACCTCAGGCCGGGCGGCAAGGTACGGGCTACGGGCCGGGCGGGCCTCAAAGTTCGGGCCTCGGGCTCGGGCCGGGCCCCACCCCAGGCTATGAATGATGGCTATCTACAGAAAGACTTTACTCCATGTAGGTCTGCTACTGAGTTTTTAGGAGGAGAGAAGTACAATGTACTGGTACATTTCTTGTTCAATAATTCTTCCAACTCTCTGTCATCTTCAGTTTGAGATGCTATAGTCTGATGGTCCGACATTTATTATACGATTCAAGGAGTCTCTAAAGGCTGATATGGAACAACGAAAACAGCCTGGAGCTTAGCCAATACCTAGTTCCGTTGTTCTTTTCTCAGACATTTCAAATTCTTAAAACGTGGGTCAAGACAGGTTGCCAATGTCAACCACGACAGATTGAAATTCTGGTTTGCCAAATTCATACATTACATGACTAACAGGTACAAAGTGTAAAGAAAACATATTCAAAAATTGCATTTTTAATTAAGACAAAATATTTGCAATTTATAAATTATGCGATTAAACAGCGATTAATTACGATTAAATATTTTAATCATACGATTAATTTCGATTAAAATTTTTAATCGTAGATAACAGCTCTAATATATATATATATATATATATATATATATATATATATATATATATATATATATATATATATATATATATAGAGAGAGAGAGAGAGAGAGAGAGAGAGAGAGAGAGAGAGAGAGAGAGAGAGAGAGAAAGAGAGAGAGAGGGGAGAGAGAGAGCCGGAGAAACGACAGATGGATCTCTGTGTCGATGAGTCATCGGACCCACAGCAGCTTCATGCAGGGTGACCAGGCAGTGGCGTCATTTCACACTTTTCTTGGGGGCGAGAAATTTTAAAAATTTTCTTTAAAAATGCTGACGACCTTTTTTTTTTTTTGCTTTGTCATCAGTTTTCTTTTACGTTGTACCATGCCAACACAAATACCAAATACTTGACGACCTTTTTTTTTTTTAGTCACCTCCCTGGTTTTTTCTTTTCTTATTCCACATTAATACATTATAAATTAATATTTTCATTTCCTTGGGGGGGGCCGCGGCCCTGTTTTTGTTTTTTATTGCACATTAATACATTAGAAATTAATATTTTCATTTTCTTGAGTCATCGGCCCCCAGCCCCCTTCCAAATGACGCCTCTGTGACCAGGTGACCCTGAAGTGGTCGGCCGTTTCTGAGAATGATGCCGGAGAGGTCGGAGGTTGGGCCGATGCCTGTATCAATGCGGCTGAATGTATGTCTACATCTCACTGCATGTTTGTGTGTCTGGTCTTCTGGAAAGGCCTATTTAATTTCTGCCCTCAACAGTTTACGGAAGATTCTGCGTCAGTCTCCAAAATGTCACAAGCCCACAACAAATTCGTTTCTGTTCAGGAAATCATGCAAGATACAACATTTGAACTGGTTCGAGTAGAGGACACGCGATTGACCTCAAATTATCGGGCTGATGCTGCTATTGTTAGAAACCTGCGCGCCATTGTTGTAACTTTGCAGGAATTACACGCAGATTCTGGTGATCTGTCATCAGAGGCAGGTGGATTACTGCGGATTGCTAGGAATGCTCTCTGAAGACTCGTATTTGAAACAAAATTGCGGCTGCTTTAGAATTTGGCCTTTTTGACCGGAGACATCCGTTTTCTAAAATTCCTCTGTAGAGGATTCCCTTTTAATTTCTTTGTGCAGGTAAATGGTTAACAGACTGCGGTAATTGACGCAATTTCATGGCTATGTAGGCCTAAGGTATTTTTGCTCACGTATGATAGCGCGTACGATAAGTAATCATACGTTAAAATACGTGCGTATGATACGAAAAATATAATACGTATGATCGAGCCTTGATCTGGGGTCCGCGGGGTTTCCAGAAATGTGACGTCACATAATACTAAATATTCTTATTTTTAGATAGGCCTACTGCAATGCTATGCTACCGCAAAGTTGAAAGCATTTTACATTTATAATTTATTTTTAAAAAGAATTTGAAAAGTTTCTGAATTTCGCTTCAACTAGGGCACTAGGCCTATAATAACTATAACGTGCATTTTCAAACGAATTCATTGCAACACCCGCTTCATTCAAGAAATAAATAAATCGAAACATTAATTTTGACATTAAAAGATGGGGGTAACGCGTTGTGGTGTCATTTTGGGGGTCTTACTTTTTGTGACGAGGGAGGGTAAAAACTGTCAAAATCGCGTGACGCACGCCATTGGATGGCCCCTTTGTTCCCTTCATTGTAACATTCAGAATTCTCATCTCTTCCATGTGACGAGTTTAGGAGTTTCCTTAGGAAAATCCCCCCCGCCCCCAACAAACCCCTTGGTCTTTTCCCCAGGACATTACCCTTCATAGTCAAATAATGGGTCTCGGAACATGCTGTTTTGAAACTTTAGGTGAGCCATTTCTCAAAATATGAAAATCACTGCAGCGATTCACCAGCAAGAAATCTGACATTGGCAAATAGGCCCATTTGAAAATGACCTACAAATTTTAAAATGCTTTAATCGACAGTTAGTAACGAGTCTGCTAATTAACAACTAAGCATCACAAAAAGTACCATACATGAATTTGGTCAACCCGAGGCAATCGCCAATGTATGAAATATAAAAACCAGTAGATGAACAGATAAGATCTCTGGATTATTAGAGCCACCTTCTCAATTGCAGTGGGTCAAAGTATGTCAATTCATACAAAAGGAATAAAAACATCAACTGCTGAGAGGTCAGAGGTCGATCTGTTGTTTCCAGCAAAGCGGTCCAATATGCAGCAATTGACGACGTCACCAGTGTTTATTACCAATGGCATAAAATAAGCAAATTTACACTCAACCTTCCAATTCCAATCAAATGCAGACTAACAAAGAATGCTCAAAATAGGTGGTTTGGAGTCCCTTAAATGTGGGATCAGCCTTGTTAGTCTAATGGTCAATCCTGCCCTAATTACAAAACAAAACTGTGAATGCTGACAATTGAAATATCTGAAATTTATGATTTTATCAATTAATGAACCATAGTAAAATGAGTTTTAAACAATGACTTTACAATGGAGGCTACTGTAAAAACAACAGCAGCACTGTGAAAACTCAAAGTTAGTTATCATGATAAAATTGGGTTAATTGGTTTTAAGGTAAAAATGTACCTTAGAAAAAGGATGATGCATCTTAATAAATTTAAAGGACAGTTAATGTCCTCAATTGCTTTCAGCACGCTTGTGCTTTTTTGCCTTTCTAACAGTACAGTCAACGGCTTCTTCGGTTACTTCAGATTTCACGAATAGTTCATTAATTCCTTTCTTTTTGTGTCGTGTGATTTTATAACCAGCTTCACCATCATCAAATTTTGCTTCTTTAACAAAGTCCCATTGATTATCAGATTTTTGTCTCTTCTTCTTTTTCTTACCACTAAAAGAAGTGACTGTGACAAAACTGCCAGCTTCAGGCATTTGACTAAGAGCATCCTCTTGAGTTGCCATTTCCAAGAGACTCGGCAAATTAACTGCATCTGGCTGCGAATGTTTCTTCTTTTTCTTTTTGTGCGATTCGGATATTGCAGGTAAATCATTCAAGAGTGAAGGGTCTTCTATTTTTAGAGGGTCACTTTTGACCAAATGCTTGCGTTTCTTCTTATGCGATTCTA
This sequence comes from Metaphire vulgaris, assembly GCA_018105865.1. Lineage (NCBI taxonomy): Eukaryota > Metazoa > Annelida > Clitellata > Crassiclitellata > Megascolecidae > Metaphire > Metaphire vulgaris. The sequence goes on from CM030853.1 coordinate 9,194,936, forward strand.
CACTTTTCCCGAAATCTTCTTCATAGACTGGAGCAATTGAAATCAATGTGCTGGCATCAATTTCTTCAAGTGAACGATAATGTTTCTTCTTTTTCTTCCTTTGAAGTGAAGAGTCTTTATATGAGACATCAGCATTACCTTCAGTTTCTTCATACTTCTCAGACTTCAATGATGATAAGCAATTTGAATTTTCCTCAGATTCTGGTGTCTCAGTCAATGCTGAAAGATTGCTTTTTCCTTTCACCAAATGCCTGCTCCTCTTCTCTGAAGTGATGCATTTGCCATCAATATCATTGCTTGTCATGTCATTAATACCATTTCCTTTCACAGGAGACATATCCTGCTTCTTTTTCTTCTTTTTCTTTTTTGCCAGCAAGTCATGGTTATTTTCACTGAGCTCAAATTCTACATCATATTTACCTAAATATTGTTCAGTGCTTTGACTATTTGAGTGAACAATGGGTGACTCTGAACTTTTCTCTTGGTTCTGATTTGATAATTCAGTGACTCTGCTATCTGGAGCATTATTGGATGATAATTTCTTGGACATATCTTCATCAGCATTAAAATCTCTACAAATTAAATTTTAAAAAATTGAAAGCAAAAAAAAACAAAATGCACTACTTAAAATTTTGTCATAATGCTTTTCTTTAATTAATTAAAAATAACAAATCAATGCAAATTATTACACAATACAAAGCAAACAAAAATATTAAGTAAAACAGTTATCACAAGCATAAGATCATCCAAACAAAGTAAGAAGAGCACCTCCAAGGGTATTCATCGATTTAAACTTATTTGGCAGAGAATTTCACACTTCAATGATTTCTATTTGTTATTATTATTATTATTAAGTGACAATTTCATATAGCACAATATGCATAGCAAAGGCTAAAGTCAAAAGCGCTTCACAAAGGACCCTAATAGGAGATGCTAAATAAATATGTCTCAAGGTTCCTGGCGAACAGTTCAGGAGATGTCACCCTAGTCACGTCCGTCGGCAGCGAGTTTCACAGCAAAGGGATGCCCCTCGAAACAGACCGATCCCCAAATTTTGATGTCATGGACAGGGGTGGAATCACTAATTGAGAACGGCTGCTTAATTGGAGCTGCAAACGCCAATCAGACAACTTGGGCTTGCAGACAAGAGCCAATAAGTAATCAGGGCAAAAATGGTCATTCAATGCTTGAAATGTAAACCAGCAACGTTTAAAGGCTATATGCTCTGGAATTCGGAGCCAATGGAGGCTGTCTCGTAATAGCGGTGTCAAATGCTCATCAACCTAGCGCCGAAGATCAGACGTGCTGAAAGATTTAGCACCATCTGAAGACGGTTTAGCTGGCTGACAGGAAGTCCGAGTAAGATACTATTATAATAATCCACTCGTGATAGAATGAGGGATCGAACCAGTTTAATCACGTCCGGTAATGGCAGGTAGCGGTGAATCTCCCGGATCCTGCGTAACTGATAGTAACAAGTGTGAGTCATATTGCAGTCACATATTTATAGATCATGACTATTAATAATCCTGACGATGTATCTGCGCCGAACATCACAGCATGCCATGCAACATGACCATTATATAGCCAAACAAAACAACAGCTATAAGCAGCTCTGGGGACCAAATTGCTTGTCAATTAGATGCAAAATTCCATTATTTGTGAGTCTACTATATCCTATACTTTTTCTGCATGTTCGTAAAGGCCATGGTCAGTACCAGCAGACCTTGTCCATTATTATAGACGATGTTCTGCTGTAATATATAATAGGCTGAGGCCCTTGGTAACGGAGATCAGCGCTGCCCTATGTGCCTTGAGGTTAGCCTTGAGACCTCGGGAAGGACTTAGCTTTTTACATTTGATATAATTCAATGCTGAAAACAGCTGTTCACAAGCATAAGGTGTGGAACTCGTTGCTGAGTGATGTTATTAATGCAAAGTCCGTTGGCTGTTTTGAGAAGCTCCTAAAGATACACTTATTTAACATCTCTTATAAGTGACTCCTTTGTAAAGCGCTCTTGACTTTAGCTCCAGTTATGTTACTGCGCTATATAAATTGTCGTAGATAATAATAATAATAAAGATGATCCAAACACAGTAAGAAGAGCACCTTTAAAGGTTTTCATCGATTTAAACTTATTTGGCAGAGAATTTCACACTTCAAGGGTTTCATTTTCATAAATATCAATTGTCCTGTCCTTTCGAGGGCAATGTAGGTGATAAGTAAGTAAGAGAAACGTTCATGAACAGATAGAATCTTACTTAAATTACATAGTATCATTTTCACTGTTATTATTGACAAAGGAAAGACATTTTAATACATTTTAGTCACGTGCCAGCAGAGGAGGGTCTGAGTGTCAGCTGTGACATGCATGTCGTAGGTTCACTACCACTGGCCTATACTGACTATTGGCTGATATAATTGGCACACCTCTAAAAATCCTACATCACTTAAACTTAATCTAAAACTATAAACAATCATCAAAATCAATAATAGTTAGAAATGATCACCTTGAAACTTCTTTACTCAGTTTTCCCTTGATTATTGGCAAACCATGTATTGTGTTAATCTCTGTCACCTCAAACACAATCTCCTGACCTTCATGAACAGTATTTTTTCTACCCTTTTGAGGCACTTCTATCGCTGCATTGAATATTCCATGAACCAACACACCAAGATGTCTAAAACTTATCTTGTTCACTACTCCACTGACAAAAGAGCCAACTTGTGGATGAAAAATAATCAAGTCCAGCATGATATTTAAATACACCATTGGACTAACAGAAAATGTGCGACCAACAGAGTCTAAAAGTGTCACATTATTGTATGCAACTGGAAGTCCTCCATACCTGCAACAACAAAAATTATATTTAGCCTACAGGTAAATATGAAGTTGGAATTTGAAAGAGACTCATTATTCAAACTGTGACCAAAATAAAGTAGAAATTAGCAGAATCAAATGCTGTTATAACTACAGAAATCGCTAAACTGTTGACCTTCCATTCAATTCCAAATAACACCCAGTATATGTGCTATATCAGTTTACCTTGATACCAATTGTTTTCATGCATTTTAATATTTATGCAGAATTGTATCTGATAATGATTGACTACACTGGTTTCATCATATCAGCATCATTCTGACTGCATCATATCAGGGCAAAATAGTCGTGGCAGGCAAATCAGCATTGGAAGTGAAAGCTACAATAGGCAATCTATAAAAATCAAAAAGGCAGAAGAGCAGCAAGACAGACACCCCATAATTCATGAGAAAGTTCCCACCAGAAAAGTAGTTATGGAAGACCAGGTAATTAAGTAGTACATCGAGGTGTAGCAAGATGCCCCCACATGTCATGTTAGCAGAAGTAGTTACCAAACCATTGCACAAGAGATCTGATATTAAATAATTCATGATTTATAATTATAAAAGTGGCATAGGATGTTTTAAAATTATAACTTTGAGGCAGAATTATGCTACAGGCCCTCCTACACTCACTTCACTTGCATAAGGTTTGTTAGGCAGCCGCTAAGGCACTGATACACTTAGGCTAAGGCAAGTGAATAGACGGACACGCTGATACACAATATAGGACATCTTGCTGCTTGTATACAAGATTTGACTGACTTCATATAAATGCACAAAAACTTGTGTTTTAATTAAAGTTTAAACCACAATAAGCTATAACAGTTGTATATAAATAAACTATATTAAACAAATCGTACAAAAGATGCATTCCATAAAGTATTTTTTATAGCAAAATAGCACTGATCCTGCCAAAAAATTGAAAGTACTAAGTGCCTAATTGGTCTAGATTATGCGACCTCAAAAGATTGGCATCAAATCAACCTCTCTCTTGTTATATTTGGCCTCGCAGGATAGTCATTGACCAACAGAATGATTTGCTGGATTCCACTTAACCATTAGAAAACCAAGTAATTTGTTATTCTACTCTAAGAAAGAATGGAATCTCCTCCATCTGAAAATACTACCAGCCGAAGCCATGCTATGACTTGGTGCAGAAGATGGAAATTTTCTTTTCCATAATTCGTTGCTATTTAGATCAAAAACTGTTTCTGCAAGCGTTTCTCCAACTCTCAATATTCCATTTCATATGGCTTTGTTGTGATAGATGTGTTATTTAAATATAAATGTCGTTCTTGGAAGGACTTATAAATAGATGCTTTCCTGCACAAGTGCAGCCATTTCGCGTCAGGAGACTAATTTTCCAAGGCTTCGGCTGACTGCATTTTCATCCAGAAGATTCTTGTCCAGAGAGTATTTGGGCCACATTGGTTTTCACACAGGCTAACTTAGCCTCCTACATGAGTGAAACTACTGTGCTCTTACTTAGGCGAATATTTATGAAGTTTAGCGTCGAGTGTTGTTTTTATAGCGCAATTCAGGTCCACTGAATTGGATGTGTGCTTTGGCGATAGAGCCACGTGTTCCGATACATGTATCAACTGGAGACAACTGTTTACGTCCTTGATTCGCTCAATCGCTTCATCGAAACTCAGATGTTTAGCAGCAGCAGACATCGGCAATTATGGCTGCGGCAATAATCTATACGAAACAATTATAAATACGTTTCATATTCATAAACAAAACATATAATCGGAAAGTTTCAACGCTTTTAGTAAATAAACCATATCACTTAACATAAGTTAACATAGAGTTAAAAAACATAATTTTGGAAAATTACAATCTCTATGCATGAAGCAATATAAACTTTATAAAGCTAGTTGTAGGAACTTCAAGTTCAAGGCCAATATGATTATATGAAAGTAAGTAAGTAAGTAAGTAAGTAAGTAAAATCTCGTAGATTTCTGTAGCGCACAACATTAGCTGTTTATTCTTAGGCGCTCGGCCTTTTCTAAATTAGCTATGGGAAAGATATATGATCAGCCAGGCAATAGTTAACATCCAAAGTAAAGGTGGGTCGATTAATCGAAATCGTAATCGAAATCGCGATTTTTGGAAAAACCGAAATCGAAATCGAGACGATTATTAAATAAATCGAAATAATCGATAATCGTCGAAAAAATAATCGAAATCGCGATTATTTTTCGATTATTCCCCTAAGTTATATTATACAATATTTCCGATTCAAAGAAAGATCAATTTACCGTTGGTTATCAGATTTTCATTGAAAATGGATTCAACTGTGTATAAAGACAGGCACCATCTTTCTGGATTTGACAGCAGCTTTCGATGCGGTGTGGCATGCGGGTTTAATGTACAAACTCTCGCTCAATTTGCCACCCTGGTTCTGTCAACTTGTGGAATTACTCATCTCTGACAGACGGTTATTAGTTCACTTGGGAGATGTCAGCTCCTGGACACGTCAGCGAAACGGTCTAACACAGTGTTCAGTTCTAGCACCTATGTTATTCAATTTGTAGGCTTATAGGCCTACACACGACTTACCGGATACCATAGGAAGGAAGTTTGGATACGTACGCTGACGATATCGGTCTTGCCACCTAGGCTCGATCCTTTAAAGAGATTGAAGACCAGGGTTATTTCTAGGATTGTGAATTGGGGTGGGGTGTCGGGAAAATCTGGGGTGTGTTTATTTCTAGGATTGTAGGATTGTGAATTTGGGGGTGTCAGGAAAATCTGGGGTGTCAGAAATTTGGAAGTCTCTACCGAAAAAGGCTGACAAGCAAAAACCTTATAGAGACTCACAAAAAGTCTGACAAGCAAAAAAGTCATCCGAGGATAAAAGTTGTGGGGTGTATTTCTCCATTTGGGGCAGGCCCCTTCAGAGGCTGAAGGAGGCCCAGGCCAGTTGGAATTTCGAGGCCTCTCCTAGCCTTCCCAACAATTAAAATTTTGACAAGCGAAAAAAGGTAATCACCAATTTTGAGGACCGCAGAATACCATCCTACCTTTCCCCAAATCCCAAAATTGTCAACAAGCAAAAAGGTCATCACCAAATTGTGAGGCCCTTCTAGTAGTAGCTATCTAGCTTTCTAGCTCTCCCAGAATTCTAGACAAGGAAACAAAAGGAGGCCCCCAAATGATGGAGGCCCGGGCCGAATGCCATGGCCCTCCTGGCCCCCCTCTGAATGGGCCTGTTTGAGGGTGTTCAGGGCTAATCAATATGCATTCTGTATGCATACCATTGTCACATTACCAAATTTTAGGGGTGTCGACCTCAAGTTGGGGGTGTTAGGTGTAGAAATATCCTTGTTGAAGACCAACTGAACATCGATACACAGAGGATTGCCGAATACTGTAAAATATGGCGGGAAAGCCAGTTTCTAAAGGTACTGTGAAATAATCGTAATCGAAATCGCGATTATATAAAAAACCGTAATCGTAATCGAAATCGTAATCGTGAAAAATAATCGAAAATAATCGTAATCGTAATCGGACAAAATAATCGTAATCGACCCAGCTCTAATCCAAAGGGCAGTGAGGCTCCCACTTTGAATCTTTAAAAACTTTAAATCTTGGATTTACTTTTGACTCCTCCCTAAATTTTGAAGCTCACATATCTCAACTATCAAAAACCTGTTATGCTCACATTCGTGATCTACGTCGCCTTCGCCCCTACCTTGATATTAAAACTGCTTCCGCTATTGCCACTTCAATAGTTCACTCTAAGTTAGACTACTGCAACTCACTGTTTCACAATCTTCCAAAGGCTTCCATATGTAAACTCCAATCGATTCAAAATGCCTTAGCTCGTGCAGTAACTAAATCGCCTAAATTTTGCCACATTACACCATTACTCAAATCTCTCCACTGGCTCAAGATAACAGAACGCATTGAATATAAAATAATATCGATGACTTATAACTCACTCCATACATCAAAACCAGTCTACCTAAGAAATCTGATAATTCCACAACAACCTGGATCTACTAGATCCTCTTCTCATGTAACTCTCCTTCGACCTCTGAATCAATCATCTCTCAAAATTTGCAATCGTGCTTTTTCATATGCGGCACCTGAGCTTTGGAACTCAATTCCAATATCCCTTCGTTGTCTACATCAAAGCCAAATAACAAACTCTGAGTCACAATTTTCTCCCCTTCTTGCAACATCTCCTCATGTTTTTCTTTCCAAACTAAAATCATTTCTCTTTAAAAAATATTTCCTCCATAGCTATAGCGTCCTGCCCACTCGCCCTTTTGATTAAATGACCCGGCATGACCCCGCATGACCCCGCATAGGAATAAGGAGCTACTTCGGTGCATCTTTTGGAAGCGCTTTAGAATTTAACGAGATTTTACTTACTTACTTACTTTGACTGATCTCTGGATTTGACCTCGCCCAGCTGACCACTAAACTTCGGCTATAGCTATTTCAACTGTGGATTAAGTGCATAGGAAGAGGCAGCTACTATGGTACCTGACTTTAAAGCGCAATAGAAGTGTAAGAGATTTACTTACTTACTTATAATATATCGACGATTACGGTACTTAGCCTACATGCCAAGAGCATCGTTGTTATAGCAACATACGCTGCTTTAAAATTCCAGCGACCAAAAGACGGTTCGAAAATTTTCGCATTTTATGGTCTAATTACGATGTAAGTGTACTATTATGTCGTCGGTTTTATATCAGAAATGATTCTATATTCCGATCTTGCGTCGTTCTACGAATATTTGCCATTTATTCTTAGATCTAAATCGTTTTCAGGATAAATTTATCGAAATAGCACGCACACATACATGGAATTTTACATGGAATACATGGAATGAAAAACCATTGAAATGCACAAAGACACGCAAAATATGGTGTCCAACCGTCAGAGATGTGCGGATTGCGGATTGATCCCTCCGCGGAGCCGGGTCCGCAAGGATTTTAAGGATCCGCGGACACAGGCGGATCCAAGTATCCAGAAAGCTGGCGGAGGCGGAGTATCCGCGGATCCTGAAAACTGGCAACATGCACACACACTGTCACACAGACACACAAATACACACACATTGTGCATAGCTATTTGCTACCTTTTCAAATTACGCCCTGAATTTTATGACTATTGCATGGTTGTAGATGACCAAAGTGCCAATTATCTCTTTGATCGACAGAAACGCTAAGTTAGGAGGTTTACATAAGAGATCAAAATAACTGACGGGAGACAGCTTCCGACAAGTTCAAACTTCAAAGTCCAGTCAACCCGCCTCGGATTCCTTCATTTTCCAAGTTATCTAATCCCAGTCACTTAATCATCGCCACTTAACCCCGGCACGTGGCCTAATCCCCAAGTGAATGGGTGCAACATTTAAAGATCGGTGAGTAGAAAGGACTTCAAATGTGAATTAAAGAAGATTTCAATTGAGATCAATTCAATAGTGATAGCGACACGAATTCTCTCTCAGCGTCAGTCGATTTCCTCAAAGGCCATTGAGTAAACAAAAGGGTGATTATGTCGGGGTTTCATTTCATCTAGTGTACCAGGACTCAGGAGGGATAATGCGAGGGGTGGAATCATGGAATGTCCTGGGGAGAATGTCCGTTCTCCTTTGAAGAGGTAGGCGCTTTTCGAATTTCGAGCGTCTAATTGGTTATTAAGTAACCAATTTTTGCCTGAATTCGCTGTGTACTGTTTGAGGTGTGCAGTTGTGCACTCTACACGGTATTCATATATGAACGTACATATGGCCTATAGACTCTCGAGACATTCATTCAGAGTTTACGTTCTGGACAGTGCATTTCAAATTAACCGTGAGGGCTAATTTTTTAGTGCAAATTACGTCGTCGCGTCGTTTTTATTCGTTGTGAACGTGTGATGCAATGGCGACCAAAAACGCGTCCGATGAAATAATTGAAAATCTGAAGGTAGGAGAACTGCGCGAATGCTCTCCAATCTCTTGACAAACAGTAGCTTATGTTTTAAAAGTGAACGTTTTTGAATAACTTTCATTTTATATTTTAAAAAATCTATGTTATGCTTTACATGTTGCGTCTCCTTTCTTACGACTATTTGTGCAATGAGTCTCGGACCTAGGTACATAATTTTACTGCTTATTGAAATACATTATAATAGGCCCTAAGTTTGCTGAAACCATGGGAAGGGTGTTAGTAAAAGACCGAATTTATTTACTATCTGCGGATGCGGATCCTCCGCGGCTCCTGATATTGGATATTCGCGCGGATGCGGATCCTCCGCGGATCTAAACCTGGCGGAGCCGGATTATCCGCGGTCCCAAAATTTTTGGATCCGCACATCTCTGCCAACCGTCCCCATTTTCCCAGGTCGTCCCGTATTTTGGTCAGCATCCCGAAAAAGGAGGAGGAACATTCGGAACAATGCAGTGTCCCGAAAAAAGTTGGATAGAATTTTTTTTAAATTGTGATTCTCAAAATTTGCAAAAACTGCTTGGTTACATTTTATCATTTCATATCAGTAATGCAATTGTAGAATGCATTTCTTTTTAAAGAAAAACCTGTGGACTGATGAACTCAATAGAATGAGACCAGAACTGGTAAAAGCTGAACTCTGTGTGAAAATCAATTTTGATCAATTGTGCTGTGATTTTTTAAAATTATGTTGGGAGACTTAAATGTTTGATCAAAGCAAGCAAAAGTGAACAGAAGTATACTTTGAAAAGAAAGTAACAACTGCTTATAGTTAGACTTTGATTCTTTATGAGTGTTTTAAACTTTTGAATATTGTAACTTGGATTACTGAATAAATAACATTTCTCTTTTGTATATTCTTTACTCCATTGCATGTTCCATTCAGATTCTTGCAGATTTTCACTCTTTCCATGTGGACAAATAACAATTATCTTTACAAATATGTTGAGCTGCTAACATATTTTGTGTGGTAATTGTTACTCACCTGCCAGCTTATGCCCTTTGAATATGTTCCATTTGCTCCAATTTGCATTAAAGGTCATCAAAGGCCTGTCCCAAATTTCCATAATTCAAAGTTGGCAAGCCTATGCTCAAAGACATGCTCACACACACACACACACACACACACACTTTTAGGATAGAGTGTTTTGGATCTGTTATTTACCTTTCATCCTTTACACAACAACATTAGAATCGCTTTTCCTGGACTTTTCTAGTGATTACCATCAAGATGAAACAACACTATGCTGCTGTGCTAACTACGTGCTACATACAGTAGATGCTGACATTTTTTCAGTTTGGAGGCATTGTGTGCACAATCTTGGTGTAATTTTCATTTAGCAGTGTCACTTAACACGTTGAGCGCTAGGGACGTCAACTGACGTCCTTATTTTGGTTTCTCAGGGCGCTAGGGACGTCATATGACGTCCCTCGTTCAATGCAAACTATTTTAGCTTATTCGGATCTTGGAATCATTATTCTTCTTCCTATAGTTGCTAGAATGAGTGACCAATCAAAAAAGCGTATTCTATGGAAGATGTATGAATATTTGTTCTATAACATTTGTTGAAAAAACCACAATATACTCAACCACAGCCTCGCAATTATAATCATCCCTGAGGCGTCGTATAAACGTACACCGGAGAATTCCTGCTAGGATGTAATTACGGGGCTTGCATTGTCAAGTCTTCCATCCAGTGAAGCGGACAATTTTTGGCCCCGGGGGTGAGGAAGGCATTTGGACCAGATAATAAAGGTTGGAATTTAAATTGAAATTGTTTCCATTTTATGGCAGTAATTTCTCCACTCGCCATTGTTGAACTAATTATTGGTCAGTCACCTTACAGGGCACCGGCATTTTTCCTATATATTGGTGCTTACCTGAGTAAAGTGAACATGATACTAGTAACAGATGGCTTCTAAACGCATCTGCTTCAAAATATTTTCCCCTACAGGCGTCTAACGTGATTGTGTCTTGAAAATAATCTAGCGGCATTCACGCTGGCGGCTGGTCACGCATTAACGCATTCGACACCACCCGCGCCTCAGTAATCAATCGTATCGCAGTCAACGTGTTAAATAAGACTTATGCTTAACTGAGGGGTAGATTGTTTTAAATTATAATAATTTAAGAAATTATTCAATTGCTACCGATAATAGTGCAATGCAATAATAGTATGCGATAATAGTGCAATGCAATGGAGTCCTCCTCGGCCTTCCAGAGAGCCAGCTAAGCCGCCTCCAGTCGGTGCTCAATGCATCCTCTCGCTTGATCTTTGGAGCCCGCTGGAATGATCACGTGACACCGTTGCTTAGAGACAAGCTTCACTGGCTTGGGGTTCGAGAACGCATCACCTACAAGCGATGCCTGATTACATATCGGGCCCTGAACGACACCACCTGTCCTGACTACATATCAACACTCGTATGCAGGGCAACGACGAACGACAGATGCGCGGAACTTCGATCCAGTAGTCGGACATTTTTGATCGTCCCTCCGCCTTCGAAGACTGCCGTGTTTGGTGACAGATCAGTCACGCGGGGAAACCCAGCCCTGTGGAACTCGTTGCCAAGCGATGTTATTAATGCGAAGTCCGTCGGCTGTTTTGAGAAGCTCCTAAAGACGCACTTATTTAACATCTCTTATAAGTGACTCCTTTGTAAAGCGCTCTTGACTTTAGCTCCAGTTATGCTACTGCGCTATATAAATTGTCGTAGATAATAATAATAATAATAATAATAATAATAGTATTTAAATTACACACAGTACCTCAAAATAAAGTAAAAGTTAGCTGCATGGTAGAAAATATCAACAATGTCATATTTATGCGTCAGTATAACTACTTCTGACTAAGGACTGCAAAAGGTAAAGATTCTTGTTACAATTATAGTACACACTACATGGTGGAATTTATGCTATAACATGAATTTCAACATCCTGGTTCAAACAATGAAGCCATCGGGTTATTTGAGCATGTGCACTGTTCATGGCATGTGGTTCTACTTTTGGGCCTTGTCAATTTTTTTCACTACATTCAGAATATTTGGAAATTAAGGAAACTCTGCTTGCTATCAGGGACCCTCTGACTGTTGGGAACCCCTGTACATTGCAGTTTGCAACACCCATTGCTATGCCACTGTGTCTGTGTCTTTTCATCAACTGATGATGATGGTGATGGTGGTGGTTTGGTTTGGTGTGGTGGAGTGGTGGTGGTGACGTAATGATGACCAGGTTTGCATACTTTTTAAATATAGTCATTAGGTGACCTGGTTTCATCACAAACTGCACCATGATTGTAGACATACTGACTTTGATTGGCAAAATGTTATTAAATTCTACAGAATTGATGTAATTAAGTGTATTAGGGGCGGAAGATGGCACAGTGGGTTACGTGCTGGAGTATCAGGCTGACGGAGCGGGTTCAAGCCCCGTTAGTACCCCTAGTGGCTTTCACACAGGCAGTAATGCCTTCTAAGCCACTTTAAATCATGCTAAGTTTAAGTTATTGATATAGTCTGGTTCTGAGTAGAAAGAATTCAGTTTTCAGTTAGTTAATATGTTGAAGATGGATCAATGGGATGTTTGTGATGTTTTGTAGAATGGCATCACCTGCTGATGTTGAGACTTCAGAAATGATAAGTGCACGACGCACTGAGTCAATTGATGCACCAAGTATCTCGAAACTTGGCACTCCTTTGACAGAATTTCTTTTTGGAAGAGTTAATGTGATAAATCTTATGTTAGTAGAAGTACATTTTCACAGACAATGATTTCTTCTTGTATATATTGACTGTAGAAGTTTTTTCAGTGTCAATAGATGTTTTGGGATATTATTTTCATAATTAATTTGGATATTATGCATTTGCATTATGAATGTACAAATTATGCTTATGTATATGTAAATATATTTATGCTTTATAATGTTATTTAAAATTCTAGATTTATTTGATTATGAGTCAGGCAAACTTTTAATTCAATGCAGCAGTTCGGTTGATGGCTGTGGTTTATTGAATTACATGCCTGTGGACATATATTTTGACAGATGTTCACATGGATGTGCTTCTATAAGGCAGTCATTATCTGTTGACACATTGGAATTTTTACTTGGCATATTCAAATTTTTAGCCACATGGGAAAACAGGCCTTTTTGTACAGAGAAGAACTGGTAAGAGGAGGGCTAAATAGAGAACTACAGCAGAACCTCGTTATATCGAAGTTCAAGGGACCATGATAAATACTTCGATATATCCGAGGTTCGATATATCCGATTCCTGTATCATTAACACTGTTTTGGCGGGACCGGTGCTCAAACTTCGATACAAACGTGATTTCGATATAAGCGAGTTCGATATAACGAGGTTCTACTGTAAAGAAGAGACTGATAAAAACGTTGATATGGAGTGTCACTTTATATGCCTCAGAAACCTGGAATCTCCAGAAGAAGGACGTACAAAAGCTGGAAGCATTTGAAATGTGGATATGGAGAAGAATGGAAAACATAAAGTGGACGGACAGGAAAACAAATGATGAAGTACTGGAGATGGTGGACAAACAAATATCGATAATCAATACCATCAGAAAAAGACAGAGGAACTGGATTGGACACGTACTAAGAGGAGAATCATTACTCAGAAGAGTAATTGAGGGAAGAATATCGGGAAGAAAGACAAAAGGATGACCAAGGAGGATGCTATTGGACTGGATTATGAAAACAGATGCGCAGTGTCACAAGACCTTTGCAGAAATCAAAGAAAAAGCAAGATGCAGAGAGGAATGGAAACAATGGAGCCCTGAACCTGTCCCAGGACAGAGAACATGATGATGATGATGATAATGATGATGATATTCAAATTTCTAGCCACATTAATCCATTAGAGATCCTGTAAGCACGCTTTTGGGAGTGGGGACTTACGTAGAAGGATTATGCTGAAATTCAACTAGTAAGGCGCTATCTAAAAGATGACATAGAGATAAATCAAGGAGGAGTCATCTTGTGAGCCAGTATACAGTTCGTTGTTCTCCATTGATAGGCATAGTTCGCCACATTGTGTTAAGTTGCGTGAGATTTTATTCAAGAATATCAAGATTTCGAACTGATGTGATATTTGGGAATTCAGCTCAACTATTCTCTTCCTTTCACTCTGACAGATCCATCAGAGGAAGACAGTTATTATGGAGCAGGAGTGTCAAACTCATATCATATAGCGGGCCACATAAAAGTCTTTGTGGTTGTCGCGGGCCTGATTTGTACATAGCATTAACATGAACTACAGTAGGCCTATTGCACAAAACAGTATTTTAAAAATTGACTGATAACTAACTTTGAGAAGTCTAAAGGCATGTTCAAAAATTGTTTCCAAAATTTTTATTTAATCTCTACTGTATGTAAAAAAATTGAGTTTCATATATGTACTTTTCGATTTTCATATATGTATTTTTTGAACACACCTTAAATAAAGTAACTTTGCTTAAACATAAAGTTCTTTTATTGTATTCAGTCACATGCACGTGGGCCAGATGAAAAACTTTCATGGGCCATATCTGGCCCATGGGCCGTATGTTTGACACTCCTGTAATCAGTGATAGGCATTAGTTAACTAAAATAGTTATAACTATTAGTTTAACTGGAAAAATTTAGTTGAGGCAATAGTTTAACTACTTTTTTCTTAACTAGTTACAGCAATAGTTTAACTACTTTTTAAAATAGTTACAACTAAAAGTTTAACTACTTTTTTGCCAACTTTTTTTATTATACTGCTTTCTTATTGCTCTTTGTACTGAAACATGAAAATGAACTACACAAGTCTTGCTGACATTGTTGTTGACCCTTCTGATCGTGATAGGTAATCACATTATTTGATGCAAGTACTGCCTGCATTAGTCTTCAGGGGCAGTTCCGCGTTGGGGATGACTGGGGATGCATCCCCCACCAGCCCACCAAAAATGCATGTGTGGCATTGATGAATTTCTGAGAAAAAATTTTGGTATTTATTTCTTGGTAGTACTTTGGTCTAACAGTATACTTACTGACTAACTACAGTTCATTTTGCACTATGACTCTGTACAACCAGACTAAAATCGCTTTTTATAGTTGCCAATTCTCAACATTATATTTTATAAAACAGATCTACAGATTTCTTTTAAACCGTTTGCATATCATTCCTTTGACAATTGGCGGGATCTTTCCTAGAAATTCATTGCATCCCCAAAAGCCTTCATAGATTACGGCTTTTTGTTACATTGAAAGGAATCGAATAATCAAAAATTTACAAAAAGTTGCAAAATAGTTGGAAATAGTTTAACTACCTTAAAAAAGTTTAGTTAAACTTTTTTTGGAAAATTTTAACTAATAGTTAAAATAATAGTTTAACTAAAAATAGTTAGTTAAAAATAAAGTTTAGTTTAACTACTTTTTTTCCAACTAGTGCCCATCACTGCCTGTAATAGAGTGTTTTCCAAATTAATAGTTTCAGTTGTATTAGCTCCAGTTTATAAAATGAATTAAAAGTCATTCGAATGGCATATCTGAAGAATTGAAAAATTATTTGAATGTTTTTCTTTTTTAGAGAGAAATCTCTGTTGGCGATCACGCTCAGCAACGAAGTGGAAGAGATTCTTGGCCATGCCGCCTTTCTTGACTATCCCAATGTTGATGGAGTTGAGCCAGATGCTTGGGTTGATTGGCTGATGTCATCTTATGAATTGGCCCAATGCAATCCTCTTAATACTCTCTTCATGCACTACTTTGTGGCGAAGCAGAGCTATTCAAACGGATGTGCCAGAGAAATTATTCGAACAATGTTTAACACAATTCCTAATGTTCACTTTTGCCTTTTAATGGTTCCAAATGGTGTTCAGCCAGGTGAACTAGCTGTTTACCTAGCACCTTTATGATCAAAATGCCATTTCATCTGTCATCATTATTATCAATTACCGAAATCAAGAAAATGTAGCAGGAAAGTAGCACTACCACAGAATCAGTTGCTGTGGCCATTATTCCATTCTTATAGTTGAATATTGAAAGTAAATAGTCAAATTGCTTTAATAATAGCAAACTAGTTTGATTGGAAGATATTCCCATGAAGTTATGAGTCATTGCCCCAATTCATTTGAAACAAATTGATTTCAATAAGACATTTCAAAAAATTTATGTATGAAATCAGTCAATGTCAGAAAATCTATCTGTTATTTTCCCACTTTCTGTCTCCAGTGTTAATATACGATTAAAGATGATCAGTTAATTATGAAATTTAGATCCAGCACTTGGCACTTCATTTAAGATGGTTTCAAAACGAAGATTACAGAAGAATGTTGATTACCCTCAGTTGTTTATATGTCATCGTTTTGAACATGTTCCTGTGCTTCACATCAGGGAAGCCAAGTAGGTCATTGTGTTCTCTACATGGAGTAGATACAAAGCTATGCATTTACATTTTGGTGTGTGATTTTAAGCTATTATTATTGTTGCCAATCTTTGATCTTGTAGTTATTGATAATTATCTGTTAATTCAGTTGTACTTTTGGTTGTACTTGATTCGCTTAAATTCTGTTGCAGCTGATGCAATATTTACATTATTCTAGCACAATGGTTCTCAGACTTTTTAGAATTTTTTTGCATGGCGATCTCTTAGAAATTTGTTTGAAGACTCGCAGACCTTATACAATTTGAATTTTAAATTAACTGTAATTAACATATAGGCTTCTTGTTTTGACCAAAAAAATTTAAAGTGAAAATTGCAAATCTTAGTCATCAAATTTAGATTCTAATGGAATCAGCACTCTCAGAGCCATCAATGTGTTTGTGTTTTTGAGATATCTTGAGAAATTAATCCCTTTACGGCCCCTGAAACCGCTTGGCGGTTCCACCATGGGACCGTGGACCCCAGTTTGAGAGCCACTGTTCTAGCATATTTGCTGGGTTCTCTGTGATGCCATTAGTAGCATTTTGACTGGGATGTGGATTAG
This sequence comes from Metaphire vulgaris, assembly GCA_018105865.1. Lineage (NCBI taxonomy): Eukaryota > Metazoa > Annelida > Clitellata > Crassiclitellata > Megascolecidae > Metaphire > Metaphire vulgaris. The sequence continues at coordinate 9,211,719 of CM030853.1, forward strand.
TTGATTTGCAACAAAGGACATATTTCTTTTATCAGTTGATATTTTATTGTGAGCAAATGATCTCTTTGTCTATGAGTCAAAGACCTCAGACTATGAGAATGACTCTCATCTGGTCAAGGGTTCTGGAGTTCATATCATGGAATCCGAAACTGAGGTCTAAATAATGGCGTTGGAGGTACAAGGCCAGGAGGGGTCACAGCTTCTATATAATTTCCACAGCTTTGTATTTGTACTTGTACCTGAGGTGGGCAAGCTATGGCCTGCGGGCTGCGTGCGGCCCACCACTGCATTCCATGTGTCCTGCGAGATCATTTAGAACTAAGCACACGAGCGGTAAAAAGTGAGATAATTTGAAATTATTTTAGGGAAACATGGCACTTTATTTTAAAATCTTAGAAATGGTTATTATATATTTGATATTTGAGCAAGAGGTATTTAATATCATAATGTGACTCTGCTATAGGCTAAATTAATTATACTAAAAGTTACCTATGATGATGATGTATATCATGTGGTAGAAAGTGTATAGCATAAACATTTTGGCTTTTTATATGGGCGGCCCATCTAACGTAGTAATAGGTTTCATGTGGCCCTTTAAAGGAAAAGTTTGCCCACCTCTGCCTTATAATGCAGGAAGTTATTGTATCTGATGATCTGGTTGCTCCTGATAGCCTCCAATGACAGCTGAATCTGCTGCACATTGGAAGGTAAAAGGACTGTTCTATGTCAGTTAAATTTTGTTTTTGACATTGCTATTTACTGTTTGTTCTCCACTGTAGGAGAAGCTCCTCCAGTGAGTACTACTTTTGTTAGCATTTGCTGTTTAAATTAACTAGATTGATTTACTGGTATATTAATGCAGTTGTATTACTCAAACACAAATATTTTGAAAGTTTTAATAAATTACAGTATATTGAACATTGAGTCAAATTTTTGCTCTTATTTTATGATTATTACTAGAAGGCGTAAATAAGAAATTATTCTTTTTCATGCCATTTTTTCTTTCAAATTTCTGAATGTACTTGTTATTGACAGAGTTGAAGATCATGATGATCTGATGCCTATTTTTTCTCGTCAAACTGATGTTTTGTTGAACACATATGGTGAATACTTTGTGGCTGAAATGATTGAAGCACAGAATGAAAACATGAAGTGTATTGTTGCTGAGGTTTGCTGTTTCTTTCTCATGCCTTGCTTCTATTATGTTTTTCAGTTTATAATAATTTGTGTGCTATAATAATTTGGTATCAATCACATCAAAATTATTATTATTATTATTATTATTATTATTATTATTATTATTATTATTATTATTATTATTATTATTATTATTATTATTATTATTATTATTATTATTATTATTATTATTATTATTATATTCTGCCTTTTATGATGCTTAGGGGATGTCAGGAAACCACTCTGGACATTCACTGTGGTTAGTTAGTTTGGTATTCAGCAGCATCCGGTTTTGTTGAGTACATGTAGCAGATAATTACTGAATCAGAATATTGTCACATCTCATGTTTTACATTTTAATGAAAACAGCATAACTAAACTTAATGAACACACCCACAAAGTTTTAAATTTACCCTGCACTACCTCACATAAAGAATTTTTAAGCTGCACCCAGAAGCAGTTTAGTAATCATGATTGGTTAATTTGATCAGTTGCTATACATGGAATAATGAAGTGAAGGTTTATGCCATAATGCTCTTTCCAAAGTGATTGGTTCAAAATCAAAACAGGATTTAGACAAGGATGTATTCTATCACCAATACTCTTCAACATTATATTAGATTACATCATGAGACGGATTGAAAACACGAATGGGTTGGGAACATCTCTAAAGCCAGGAAACATAGATGATGCAGAATATGCTGATGATACATGTCTAATAGCAGAATGCCTCTCAAGGATTGTAGAGTTAACACTGGCCTTAATAACAGAGAGTGGAAAATTTGGACTAAAAATAAACACTAATAAAACAAAAATTATGCCAATTACAAAAACAGTTGGGGAATGGTCAATAGTATCACACAACGGAAAAGAAATTGAAATAGTGAAGAATTTCGTTTACTTGGGAAGTGAATTGGAAGCAAAAGGAGGCTCGGACTTGGAGATTAAACGAAGAATAGCATTGGCAGGATCAACCTTCAACAGGCTACACACCAATATTTTCAAAAGACATGACATTGGGATGAAAACAAAACTAAGAATTCTCAACACTTGTGTAATACCAATACTAATTTATGGATGTGAATCTTGGACCATAAAAAAAGAATTGGAGAAAAAACTAGTAGCAACAGAAAATAAATGGCTAAGAAGAATACTAAGGATTGGATACAGAGAACATATAACAAATGAAGAAGTTAGAGAGAGAACACTGCAACCGAGCATCGTGAAAGTTATCAGAAAAAAAAGAATGAAATGGACTGGACACATACCGGTACTCAGAATGGAATAAATAAGAAACCCAAAACGAATTTTCAACTACAAACCAGAGGGGAGAAGATCTAAAGGAAGACCTAAAAGACGATGGGTGGACGGTTTGGAAGAGGATCTGCACATGGCAGGGATGAACCTCAATGGAAAAACTGATGGAAGACACCGAATGACTTTGGAAGAAATAGCAAAGGACAGAGAACTTTGGAGAGATGTCATGGAGAAGTCAATAGCTGGACACAGCTGGAGGACGAAGACCTGACCTGACCTGAAAGTGAATTTCTTCTGAGGAACTGATTACCATTTTCAATCTGAGGTTGATGGACTGAACTCATGGCACTCGGGGTTATTCTTGTCATGTGCAATTAAATATTGACCAAACATATCTGGATCCAATATGTGGTGGAAAATACACCTCCAGTCATCCCCTAATGATGCTTTTACTTTTTTGCTTTAACTTTCTAATCTGGAAAGATTGTTGGCTGCATTTCACAAGAAAACAATTTAATAAAATGGATCAAGATGGGCACATATATATCTAGGAGCTGTTCTGCTTTGTGGCAAACACAGCAAGGTTAGAATGTACCACAGAGTTATAAACGCTTGTACTTTGACCATGAGATGACCTAACTAAGCATATTAGGGTTGAGATTGAAGGCAAACATTCTTGCATTTCACTATGAAAAAATTGATTCTAAGCAGTTATAGATATTTTTGTTTAATTCCTGCTTTACAGGTTGCTGGATATGCTGTTGGCTTCATGAGTATTTCAAAAGATTTCAACATGGACATCTTGGATGACTGTTTTGAACTTGCTCCATTTCACGGCTTGAGAAAACCGCATCAAGTGACGAGGTCAAAAGATCTTTTGCCATTTCCAGATCAGCAACTCCTGTCATGCCCGGTATTACTTTCTATACCACTATTTGACAGGAGTATTTTTAAAATATTAAAGAATCTTTTGCTAATTGTGTAATAAAGAGATTGTGAGTGTATTTTTTCTGTGATGAGTTATTGCATATATTAGTTATATTTATTTTGAATTACTTGGATATTTTTGTTGATTAGGTTTTTGTTTTGAGAATTTTGAAGTGAAGATGTGTTACATTAGTTTGATGCGAGACCAAAGTTTAATTAATTATACGAGTTAATTATTGCTTAGGTGAGCAGTGGTGTACCTAGGAGGGCGGTCCAGCCCAGGCTGCACAAGAAGGGGATGGCAATTATTTTTGGGCCTATAACCAAATCGATAAAATTACTTTGCCTTAGTTTGTAACAGTCATTTGTGATTCATGCAGCCATGCATATTTACATATAATAAGCCTATCTGTGCTTTTTGCTATTGAATTGGCATTGCCAGTAGTAAATAAATGCAAACCAAGACTAATAACCACTGCATTTGCTTTATTAATTAATTATTTTTAAAAGAATTTTGATCAGATTTACTAATTAAAAATCAGAACAGCAAGGGTTGGGATTGAGGGGTAGCACCTGGAATTGGGGAGAGGGGGTGTGGGCAGCACCTATGACAATGTCTTGGGTGCAAAATGCCAAGTACATCACTGTAGGTTGAGTAAATTACCTTATATATTTTTTAACAGAATCACAATCTGAATCTATGGAGAGGTCGGCTTCTTTCACCAGTCACGTCAGCAAAGCAGAAGCAGAGGTCAAGGAAAGAGAAAAAGATAAATCTGCAGAGAAAATTCATGGCAAAGAAGAAGAAGGAAAAGAAAGACCGACATCACAGACTGAGACAAGGCCAGTGTCTGCAGCTGGTAATAATGCTTTCATTAGTTTCATAGAATCTGGCACTTATGTACATGGCGCATTTTCTGCTTACATTTCATTATTAATTTTTAGGACAGAATTCTTAATTTTTGTAGCTATATTAATTAATTTATTATATGGCAAAAAAGTGAATATTTGTTATGTTTAAATAATTTTTTAAAAACTGAATTTTGACTTTTGTATTTCCACAAATGAAAGGATTCTAGCAGCTTAAATAATTTAAAGACCTGCTTGTTGAGGATCTCATACAAGTGATGCTTTTTAAAGTGCCCTTGATTTTGGTTTTTGTCGTGTCCGCTGTGCTATAAAAATTATCAATAATAATAGTAATAACAATAGCTTAATTGTTGGATGAACTTGGATCCTTGATTAAAATTAACCAATATTTAAGATATCATTTTGTATGCCACAAATAAGGATGTTTGATATCCAAGGATTCTCCATTCTTAATTACACGCTGTCATTGCAGTGTTAAGTTCAACTGCTGGTCTAAGTGTATATATTGAGTCAGTTTCCTAAAGTTTAACAGAGAATGAATGCTTTTGAATTGCTTTGCATCATTAGCTTCAGAAGTACCTTTGGTGAAAAGGCGTTTGAGTGAAAGTCAGGCTTCAGTTATTAGCTTATTTTCTGAGGTTGAACTGGCTCGTTCAGCAGCCAGTCGGCTTAGCATGACTGAGGTTTGACCCTTTGTTTGCTGCCATTGCATTTCAGTCATTATCAATGACAGATGCATTGTAATAATAGCATTGTAGAAGTTGAGTGATCGCTTGATTTGTTCTGTTAAAATTTTCACTATAATGATACTTAAGAACAGAGACGTCATTTCGCTGTTTTTCAGGGGGGGGCAAAACACTTCGACCTGACAAGTTACAAGTTTGCGAAAAAGTTGACGACCTTTTTTTTTTGCTTGTCAGCCGTTTGTAACGGTTAGATACTTACTTTTTAGAATAACCCACATCACACTACATCATCACATCAGGCGCTCCTTTAGGACATGTAAAAAACTAAATACTAAATAACACAAGAAAAAATTTTTTCCTCAAAATCAGGGGGGAAATGCCCCCCCCCTGCCCCCCCAAATGACGTCCCTGCTTAAGAATGTGTTTCACTGATCACTGATGAAGGAGGTTGCATTATGCAAAGCATAATTAATGAAAATATTATATTTTTCATAATCATTGTTGCATCTATGCTTCTTGCGATGAATCGCTTATTTTAATAACTTCAAATATTGGGAATGGTTCTGTGAGACACTCATTTCTTTAAAATAAAATTAAACTGAGTTAGAATTTTCTAATTAAAATTTTTATTATGAGATTCAGAACAGAATGTAATGTTCACTTTGACTCATTAATTAGAGCTCCTTATTTTTTGTATTTCATTATAATTTTTAATAGTGATTTTTTTCATGAAAATAATTGTGATTGATCCAAAACATTTATCTACTTTATTTATTGATATTTATCATTTAAAGTAATATATTGAATTGTTGAACTTTGCACCTGCTTTGAAACTAGTTTAATTCTATATTATATTATGTATTACTTTATAACTTTTATTGCCATAATTTTGCTTGACATGTATTAGCAGGTATCATTAATGAAAATATAGAATGCTAAAAATTGTCTTCGTAACTCATTTGAAAATGATCTTTGTTGTTTCGTGATTAAGAAAGTGACAAGACGGTTTCCAAAGCCTGAAAGCCATCATTCAATGAGAGAGGAGCAGTTTGTGCCGAAATATTTTGGAGAAAACAATGCTTTCATCATTCAGTTATTCTGCATTGATGAGAAATATGAAATGAGGTTTAGTGTATTCTAAGAATCATCAGACATCAGCCTTAATTAAGTCTTTAAAAAATCCCATTGAATACTACTGTTCAAAATCAGATGCTCTTTATGTCCATACTTTAGATTTTCAATAGAATTTTATTGAGTCAGGCTGTGTTATGCATTTTAAAAATTGCTTTGTAAATATTTGATAGCTTTATTTGAGGCAAATGGCTGAAATTTGTCCAGGACTTCCACCAGTTGCTGTTTGATTTACAGGTCATGTGATTTTCTGCCAAAGGCATTTGAATTGTTTAATGATCGAAGATATTGCATAATAACCACACCATTTCTGGTTCCTGAATTCCCATTGCTTCAGCTATTTATGGTAAGTTTTGTTCTTATTAATTATAATTACTAGTAGCCTTATAGATATGTCTGTCTTGAGATGTAACAATGCTTCAGAATTAAACTACTACTTGTCTTTCACTTGGCTTCACTGCATCTTAAATTAAAAGTTCTGAAATAAAATGGGCCTAAACTCAGTTTACAACATGCAGTGAGTTTGCCTTTCAAAAGCCAGTCTGAAGCTAATTACTAGTCTATTAGTATCGAAGACAGGGTGGAACAACATTTTTGTGCATTTACCAATTGCTGTCATATACTGCTTGTTAGATATTAGTTTTAGAGTGACTGGAAAGTTGTTTTGACCTCTTGTTTACAGCATTGTTAAGCATTTATTACAAAATGTTAGGGTTTTTTTGCCAATGCATCAGCATGTGAAGAGTAAGCATCTGACATTTCCTTTGAATGAGATCAAATCAAGATCAGGTCATGTCTTGCCTGTAAGAATCTGAACTGATGTTCTCCATTGCATGTGTTACAGCACAGTTTTTATGCTTGTTTTAGTTATTGTAGCGTTTTTACTGTGTCTTATTTTAAGCTAATTACAGTAATACCGGTAGTAGTCTTCTTGAAAATTTAACGAGAAATATTGGGGGGTTGGTTTGTCAAAGTTCTGGATTTTGAGATTGGAATATAAACTGTGATCCTGAGGTGAATCTCTTATACATGTACGATGTCTTTGTTGTGTCAGTGGCCTTTAATAGTACAAATTTTTTAATATTAAGGACATAGACTGTTTCTTTGCTATAAAGATTTCACAACTGCATAGGATTTGCAGTATGAGACAACAGCAATGTTAAAAGCATTTTCAGACTTTAAGGCCTGTTTAGAACTATGGAGCACAGTTGTTATGTGGTTATTGCACTGCATGCTGATATTTCCTCACATCAGAGCTTATGTTTAGTCTTTTTCACTCACACTCATGTGCACACGCATGCATGTGCACACAAATGCACATACACACACACAAATACACACACAAATGCGCACACAAATACGCACGCACACACTGCAGATGTTTATTTATGCAGTTCACCTCTGCTCTTCACTCAATGTCAAAAGATCACCAGCATTCAAACAGATCTTCTGATTCTTCAATTCTTTTTATACTTCATTACATACAGGAGCACCATCAGGATACATGTTTTCTCTGTGGCTGGACCCAGGCTCTGGAACACTCTGCCTGCACAGTTCCATCAGAACCAATGCCTTTCAACCTTCTTGTTTATTCTTGATTGCATACTCTCCTTAGCCAGAACCAGGAATTATGGACTGACCTTTGGACTTTTAACTAAAAACAACCACTTACCTGATTTTTGGTTGATTCTCACTCTGAAGCGACCATAGACTGATGTAGATGCATTAATATAATGGCGCTAAAGAAGTTTTATGATTGATTGATTGACACATTTTATTCTATGATAGTATTCACTTATTTTTAGAGGCTTTGTGCTCTACTTGTGTGTCAAGATTTATCTAACAGCAGTGCATAAAAGTCACTAGTTACGTTTTTGGGATCATTATTTTCAACAAGTAAAGCACTGATTGCTTACTTGGTAATTAATTATAACTGATATAACAATGAATATCCAAAGTAGTTGTTTGACTTCAAAGTTATAGGGTTTAAAAATGAAATTTGCTGGTAGCTATTTCCTTTAATAGAACATTCAGGAGTGGTAGCAAAAGTATCAGTTTTTGTCTGACTGTTTGCTACTCAGTGAATAAGAACAATAAATCAGAATATAGTATATGGTATGCTTGTTGATGTAAAGTGCTCTTGTTTTTGACTGTTAGCCATGCTACTGTGCTGCATAAATTGTGCTGAATACAATAGAATACAATACAATACAAATAGAAAGCAGAAACAGTCTGAAGCACACAGATATTTGGTGCTGGTGATGTCTTTATATCACTTTTTTCCAATTTAGCTAAAGAATTATTATGCAAATTTTATTCCAAGCTTCTTAATCTGTGAGCAGAAGCCTATAAGAAACTGAAACACACTCTTCTGAAAGGGACGTGTTTTTAAACGTAAATTTTTGTTGTTTGTAGAATATTGAGATGTTTGATGAAGGAAGTCGATTTTAAAGTGCTTACTTTTATAACTTTGCAGGGTTTGGTTTTATCCTAATCCCAAATCCTATGTCTTGATTCTGTTTTAGCTTTATTCTCAAGCCCATCTCTTTGAATTCGTAAATGTTAAGTGTTTGATGGTGGATGCAATTAAGAAATTAATGCAGAAGTGTTGTATTTGAACTATAGCGTGTTACACCAAAGTTAAAAAGCATACTTCCACAGGAGTTGTACGTCTTCAATTCTCTTGGTCTAATGAATAACATCACAGTTCGATTTGCAAACCAGCATGACCTTGTTGGAGTAGAGAATCTTGTTGAGTCGTTGGAACTGAGCAAAAATCTTCTTGCAGATGTCAGACGCTTTTGCAGTGCATATAGGGACAGTGTGAGAGATTGTTTAACTTTTTTTGTTTGGTTAATTATATTATCTATGAACATGAGCATTTGAATTTAGAAACGTTATGAGTTGATTGGGATATAGCTTCATTGTTGTAAATGTTTATGCATCTGGTGTATGGGATGTGTTTTCATGCATGCATACTAATTGCTTTAGGCAGAGTGAATTAAGGGATCCTTGTATTCTTGCATCTGTGGATGTAATAGTCTTGATGTCTCTACAGGGCCACTGAGATGGGGGCAGGGAGGCAATTGCACAGAGGCCCGGCGACCTGCAGGGGACCTGGTGATGATGATGTATTAACAATAGCCTGAACCATGAAAAAAAGACTGATCTTCTCAAAACAGGCCATCTGTCAGGGGCCCGGGCATCGAGCACAGGACATCAACAATGTTTCAGGGGCGGATAACGGGAGGATCCGGAAAATTCTGGTTTGAAAGACCGATAAAAAAAAGACATCAACACTTTTTCAGACTTGAATTTTTTACAGGGCCTGATAATTTCGGAGGAAAAAAGTAAATTTTCTGGTTTGAAAATGCCCATAGGTGCCCCCGACCATCAGCCCATAAAAAAAAAGAGGTCATCACTTTTTCACAGACTTGTCAGCCATTGTCAGATGGCCTGTAAGAATTTTTGAACCCGGGCCTCCCAATATTACTCTCATTTTTCATTTCACCAAGCAGGCTAGATAAGAAATTGTTGATTTTTCTTTAGGACGGAACTGAAATCCAAGTATTTGTTGCAGTTGTTGCTGATCAAATAGTTGGTATTGCTGTGCTGCGACGCGAAGAGGTAGGCAGTTTGACTTTTTGGCTTTCCCTTCATCTTTATCTGATGAATGTCAAGCCATCTTGCTGGATATACATGGTGGTGCAAAAAAACCGGACTATATTAAATGCCAAACCTAATGTGACTAGTTCGTTTTTTTGTGCCACCCTGTATATTGGCCTGGTTGATCTAAGTTAAAGCTCAGAACAAATTGAGCAAATTGTAATAGAAATGATTTTTAAGATATATAGTGTTTAGTAAATAGTGTTTAGTAAGCACTATTTACAGTATCTTAAAGTTCATAAATGTAAATAAAAAGATTATTGAACTACTATAAATTCGCACAATGAATTTTGATATTGATTATTCAAAACTATATTTGATATTGTTATAATATGACTTGTCACCAATTAATTATTGAGGAAGTTATGTGTATTGATATCTTGTGAAATTCTAAAGAAATAAGACAGATGAGATTTCCATCTTTCAACTGTATAAAGCCATAGATGCCACCATCTCCTTCCATTGTCCTCAATTGTCTGATGTCAATTTCCTTGTTGTTATTTGATATATAATTATCCCAACTCTTTTCCAATTTTCTTCTCTGTTGCCCACCATTTTAATGGTCTGCTCCATTTGCTTCCACTGCTGGACTGTCATCAATAATAAGTTATAAGATAGTAATAATAATTATGAGAAAGGTCATCTTCTTGAATTTGAAAATTTGTATATCTACATAGAATTAAAGCTGTCAGTTGGTTCTCATATGTTTGTTTTGCAAATGCAGAACATTGAATACATTCGATCACATTACAACATTGAGGACTTCATCTACTTCAACCATCACAGACGAGAGGAGCATGCACATCTTCATCATTATGCCCTCAACCCAATCTTCAGACCATATTCCAAGTTCTTTCTTAAGGTGAAACTTTTTATTTCAGGTTTTGATTTTGTGAAAGGCTCTTTTTTTGCTTTTGGCAAAAAGAAGAAGAATTTCAATCTGTTCATAACCTTGACATTTTAGCTGTTGCATGAGCCAGAAATTTAATTATATATGTATATATATATACAGTGAAACCCGCTTAATTGCATAGGTGCCATGCAAGCCTTGCTTATGCAATTAACTGGGCTGATAATTAATTGTATACACAAAACACTGATTCGGGTTTTTATGTTGTTATGCGATTATGCGGGTTATGCAATTAAGCGGTATGCGATTAAGTGGGATCCACTGTATATATATATATATATATATATATATATATATATATATATATATATATATATATTATTCATTGCTTACAATCTGGGGACAACAGAGAAGGAAGTTTTCTGTTCCAATGAATCTCTGTCATGATACAGCATTTCAACACCATCACATTACCAAGGAATGTTTCCTAACATCCAACTGAATGAGAGCTAGCACGCAATCTGTCTCTGGACAATTTTTATCACACATCCCTTGCCAACGAAGTACCAAGGGCGTAAATATATATATATTTTTTTGCCCTCGGTACTTCATTCCTGAGGGACTTATGATAAAAAAATATATATACCTATATATATATATACCTATATATATATATATGAGATATAATGAATCAAGATGATTCAGGCTTCTGCAAATTTACAATATTAATTGAAACAATATCTTCAAAGCAAAATATAATTTTTCTTATGTCTCTAAAGACAAAGCTGCTCTTATGTAAAAAAATTCCCAATGTCTTAGGCATCAGTCTGGACTTGCATACTTGCATATTATTAGTTGTGTGATGAATTTGTATGATGAACCATTGTAAACTCTTGCTGTATTTTTTCTATAGGGCAATGTTTTATAATTTTGATAGTGATTATAATAATTTTTCGCTGATTGCTTTTAGGAAATCCTGAGATTGGGAAATAAGACGAGTATTTACTACCCTCTGTATCCTTCATATGCTGCTTCACAGGCATGTCCCTTGTCCTACTTTTAGTATCTTGTAGCTGGTAATAAATCAGTGATACAAACGGACCTTATGTTGAATCTAAATAATGCAAATTAATTTTGATGATTATTGTGTAGTTCTGTAGTCTTATTTGCATTGCTTTAAATATCAGAATATTGTAGCATTTTCATAGTAATTGTTTTATAAAGCAAATCTGAATGCTGAAATCATAGGATAAAATATAAAATATATATTGTGACTTTTGTAATTCAACTTGAACCCTTTGCTTTCAATATGTTAATTTAGTGGCTTTCATTTTCCATTTCAGCATCTGGAGAAGCATTCTCTAGTGAATGCACTAGGTGACATGGTACCAGTGCGTGCTAGGAGACAGATTGATTATCCTATTGAAGTCCTTGGTGACAATATTCCTTCAGAGCGAGTTCTTCAGAACCAGGAACCATATGCTCTGAATCACATCAACAGGAAGCTTGTGCTTGAACCAAAAGTATGTCATCTGCTAACTTCCATATCAGAATATGGAAGTTGTACATTTTAATTATTTGAAGAGAAATCTCTTAAATGAAATTGACTGTAATGTTTTATAGTGCAATGTACTAAGGAACTTCTATAGCATATCTTATATTTCTATCAGAAATGAACTGTATTTGTTTATGGTAGCTATTTAGAAGTTGAATTCCTGTGCAGTGGCTTTGGTTTTTGAATAGCTCTCATGTGTGATCTCTTGTGCTTCTTATTCTAGGTGACCATCAATGCCAGAATTGTGGTTGTTGGAGCTTCAGATGTTGGCATAGCCTTTCTTGAAACATTTTCATTTTGGTATATATATATATATATATATATATATATATATATATATATATATATATATATATATATATATATATTTATCTTGATCAAGCCAGGACTTTTTGTGCCGGGACAAGGCGGAACAGCGTTCCAGGAAATGTGAAGACTGGCTTTTTGCAACATTAAATTCAGAAATAGAAAATATAGAACTATTTTCTGCATCATTTTTCAAATTTATGATTACATATGTGACAGCATGTTAATTAAAGACACATTATACACTGTTGTATTGATTATAGTAACTGCACGGCTGCTACACCATGTTGACTTCTGACTATTGCATTCTGGAAAATATTTTTTTATACAAAAAAGCCCTGGATGAAGCTAATTTGCAAAATAATCGCTATGCTTTATGCTTAGAAAGTAAAATCTATTGGAATTTATTTTCTTTCATATTTAGGAATCTGCTCAAATTATGGTGAAATTAAGCAAAGATGACATCAACAGGATATACCATAATAATAATGATGATAATAATAATAATAATAATAATAATAATAATAATAATAATAATAATAATAATAATAATAATAATAATAATTATTATTATTATTATTATTATTATTATTATTATTTTGAGTGGAAAGTTAGCAGAGTGGTAATAACATTGGGCGATAGAGCAGGAGGTTGCGGGTTTGAGACCCGCAGGAGCCCTAAAGTCAACTCAGCCTTACTCATTAGAGGGCAGTGGTACACTGAGGAGCAGTGGTAAAAATCTGCAATAAGTCAAAAAAGTACACCACACGACGCACTAGCCCCCTATCCATGGTATTGCGCACCTGGCTGAGGGCTCTACCAATAGAGATCAGCACCACCCAATGAGCCTGTGAGGTTTGGGAAGAACTTTGGCTTTTTTATTTGTAGCAAGACTATCTCATCTAGAACTTTATAACTTACATTCTTTTGAAGTATCTGATTATTATTTAGTTTCTTTTCCAAGATTCTGTCTGCATTTTGTGTAGTCCTCACCTGAGGTTCAACAATCTCACACTTATCTCACCCCATGGGCTTCCAGGAGAGATGCATCCCAATGATCTGAGAGAAAATATGAGGGCAACCAGGTATGTGGAGTTTTCTAATTGCCTATCTCATAATTAGGTCAGCATGGCACAATTTCTCTATTTAGTTCTGTATAATTTCGTTTATATTCTTTTCTGTTCTACTCTTTTACTTGAAGTAATATTTTGTATTGATGTGTTGGTTTCAGTTGTGCAGTGGAACAAGTGTGTTTGCTTGCATAATGTCTTTTAACACGTTGAGTGCTAGGGACGTCAACTGACGTCCTTATTTTGGTTTCTCAGGGCGCTAGGGACGTCAAATGACGTCCTTAGTTCAATGCAAACTATTTTAGCTTATACGGATCTTGGAATCATTCTTCTGCTTCCTTTAGCTACTAGAATGAGTGACCAATCAAAAAAGGCGTATTCTATGGAAGATGTATGAATATTTGTCCTATAAACATTTGTTCAAAAAAACACAATATACTCAAACACAGCCTCGTAATTATAATCCTCCCTGACGCGTCGTATAAGCGTACACCCGGAGAATTCCTGCTACGATGTAATTACGTGGCTTGCATTGTCAAGTCTTCCATCCAGTGAAGCAGACAATTTTTGGCTCGGGGTGTGAGGGAGGCATTTGGACCAGATAATAAAGGTTGGAATTTAAATTGAAATTGTTTCCATTTTATGGCAGTAATTTCCCCAATTGCTATTGTTGAGCTAACTATTGTTCCGTCACCTTACAGGGCACCGGCATTTTCCCTATGAATTGGCGCATATCTGAGTAAAGTGAACATGATACTAGTAACAGATGGCTTCTAAACGCATCTGCTTCAAAATATTTTATCCTACAGGCGTCTAACGTGATTGTGCCTTGCAAATAATCTAGCGGCATTCACGTTGGTCACGCATGAACGCATTCGACACCAGCCGCGTCCTAGGAATCCATCGTGTCGCAGTCAACGTGTTAACTGTGTCTTTGTATTTTCATCTTTCTATTGGGGATCATTAATGTGCATTAGCAATGGGTAGATCCATTCCCATATGATGTTCTGAGCTCATTTTGTCAAACATGGTAAAAGCATGATGCATGACAACTGCAAGAAAAAAATTAAATAAGGTTGTTGATATGAGAAATAGTTAGGAGTGCTTTTGATTATTATTATTATTATTATTAGTATTAGTATTATTATTATTATTATTAAACGACAATTTTATATTATTATTATTATTATTATTAAAGGCCATAGTCAATCTGAGCAAAGGCCATACAAAGGCATTTGATATGAGCTTTCAAATAGGTGCGTTTTAAGTTTCTGTACAAGCCTATCTTGTGTCGTCTCCCTGGTAATTTCCTCGGGGAGGGCGTTTCCAAAGTATGGGATTCCCCCTCGGTTCCAAAATTTAGCTGTCTTGGATGGAGGGGGACAACTAGCTGAATTCAGCGACTGGATCTGAGTTCCATCCGCCTGTCAGTAAACAGATTTCTGCGCACCAGTTCCGAAATATACTCTGGGCAGTCCGGATCGTGCAAGGCCTTATAAGTCAACACACATCGTTTGATGTGTTGTTGTTATCCAATTGAACTGACAGAGTAGCATTCCATGTCCTAGATGTTTTCTGCAAAAGTATTTTATGGCAATTCCATCGTCGCAATGGGTGCAAAACGCTTTATGCTGAAATGCTGAATAATGATATCATGTTGGAATACTGTATATTGGAGACACTTCTTAAGAACATCTTCACAAAATAATTAATCACAAATATTGACTCAGCAGAAAGTTTTGTTAGGTGAAATGAATCTAGAAGGACATTATGGGAGAGGCAGATCTGCCAACTGCCATCTATTCTAATGTGTGTTTTATGATCCTGTCAGTGAGATGCCAGCATAAAGACATCAAACAAGTTAACTCATTTGCCATCCCTGTATGGAATTCAAAACAGTAACTTTGTGCATTTATCTGTAGAAGTAATAAGATTCAGATGGAAATTTTGTGCCACTTTGCAACTGCATTCTGCCATTTTGCTGTTTTGTAATGACCTCAGTAGAATTTTGAAACTTATCATTGGCACTAAGGACTATTTTATCACTGAACATATTTTATAGTGTTGCTTATTATTTTGAGAACTCGGTTTTTGGCAGAATGCCATAGTTTGATTCAGTGTATTTTTAAAAAGTAAGTTGATGCTTTTTCTAAATTGAAACTAAAGCCTACAGTTTAATTTGATAATAGTCACTGCTATGACCAAAAGGACTTTGCTTGCATGGGTCTGCGCACTTGGGTCAATGTTGTCTATGGGAAGATGACGGCAATAGACAGGTTAGTTCTACATTTGAATTTAAATTTGTATTTAGGTCAATGAAAACTTTATGGTGTTTATGCCTCTAATTAATTGTAGTTTTTGTTAATTTCATTCATTCATTCATTCTTGGATGATTTCTATAGCGCTGTAACAAGGCTGAGGCCCACAACAAAAGCGCTTTAACATCTCAACTATACCCCAACCCAAACAGATGCGCTTTTAAGCTCTTGATGAAGTGCTCAGGAGTATTAGCCGTGGTGACATCGTCGGGAAGAGAGTTCCACAAGATGGGGTTGCCACGTGTAAAGGATCTCTCTCCAAACTTGGCAGTCTTGGAGGGAGGAGGAACCTGAAAGTTTGACCCTACGACTCGAACGGAGTGACAATCTCCTATCACTGCACTGCGGTCTCTTTACAAGAGAGGCGAGGTACTCCGGACAGTACGGGTCATGCAGCACTCTGTACGTCAGCCAGCATCTCTTGAACACAATCCGCTCAGGGACTCGAAGCCAATGAAGACGATCCCTGAGAAGTGGAGTTACGTGCTCGCACCAACGACATCCGAACACGATCCTCGCCGACTGATTAAGAACAGACTGCAGGCGATCCAGTTTATTGACCGGGAGACCCCACAACACACTATTGCAGTAATCAATCCTCGTTAGCACCAAGGCCTGAACCAAGTGAACCACACCGGATACAGGTAGATAGCGCCGGACTGATTGTATTCTTCTCAGTTGAAAGTGGCATCCCCTGATCACATCATTTAAGTACGGCTCAAATGACAGAGTACCATCAAAGAGGACCCCCAACAGCCTCACACACTCTGAGGGGACAATGGTAACATCACCCATCACGAACGGTTTACGATTCACTAGCATCCTTCTTTGAGGGGTGGTGACCCAAAGAAACTCAGTTTTTCCAACATTAAGGGCCAATCGATTTTCCTCCGCCCACTTCGAGACGGCAACCAGACACCCCAGGAACCGTTCCCGCAGCACCTCCACATCACCCGGGAGGCAGGACGAGTAAATCTGGGTGTCGTCAGCATAGCTGTGGGGCGACAGTCCAAAGGCCAAAATAATGGATCTAAGGTCAGCCGTGTAAAGAATAAAGAGTAATGGGCCAATTACCGACCCTTCAGGGACCCCACACCCAACACTCCGCCCTACAGATAGATTCCCTCCACACGTTACGGATTGCAATCTGTCAGAAAGATAGCTAGCTATCCACCTCAAGGAGGAGCAACCCACACCGAATGATTTCTCAAGCCGATGAATGAGTACCTGATGATCAACCGAATCAAATGCCGACGAGAGGTCAAGAAGGCATAGAAGTGCAAGCCTCCCATTCGACACATCATCGACCAAATAATTGAAAACCTTAAGGATGGCAGATTCAGTCGAGTGCCCTCGACGATACGCTGACTGGTCACGCGGCATGAGTTCATTGGCAGTGAGAAACCCTATGAGCTACCTGTTAACAACCCTCTCCAGAAGCTTAGATAGAAACGTCAGATTGGAGACTGGTCTGTAACTCGCAGGCTCTGAAGGATCAAGACCCGGCCGTTTCAAATGTGTCCTAACAGTCGCTTGTTTCCATGAAGACGGAAACTCACACGTCTCCAAGGACGCGGATAATAGCATACTAATGAAAGGGGCCAACAGCTCGATTGAGTCCTTTAATAACCAAACGGGAAGCGGGTCAGCCTGGCATTGCTTGTTCGGGGCAGACCTAACCAAGGCCACAACTTCCTCAACGGACGGGGGGAGAAAGCTAACAGACGGGGGCCATCGTGCACAGAGAAAGTCGCAGGACCAGCATTCGCCGTCCTGTCACGTATCCTTGCTAATTTCATTTGGATTATGTTAACAAGTTCTGAAATTAATATCTGTTATTTAAAATTTCAGATGCAGCCATATTCAGTGAGATTAAACTGATGATTTAAATACATTGCTTGAAGAAAAATTGCTTCAGTGCCTATAAGCTGAGAATTATATTTGTCTGGCAGAAGAAATGGACATCTTGTGTGATTGCAGTTGTTTTGTATTTAAAGCATATAAAAATCACTCATTTGACATGATTTGCTTTAAATTTCATTCACAGGAATTATAGGTTAATTGAAGGTCTCTAAAAGAAATTCAGTGTTCCTAGTAGCAGGTCATTCTACAGAGATTTCTCATTGATTGCTTATTCTCTGTCAAAGGACTGTGTTGTTTGATCAATCATTAGACATAAGAAACATGTGACTGTCAATGGTTCATCTACTGTTCCATTCGACTATCTGGTCTTGTGCACTGGGATGCAATATTACGTGCCGACTCCAACAGGAGCAGATGTTGAATTGGGTGTTTCTAACAAAGACCTTTCAGAGAAACCCATTCGTCGTTATGAAGATCGCCTTCCTGATAACCTATTTCTTATCAATGATAGTTATGATGCTGCTGTAGCTCTCTTCTGGATTGAAGATAACATTCTGCAAACAGAAAGTAAGATTTTGCTTCATTTATGTCATTTTATTATTTTGTGATTTCTCTCTCCTGTGGTATAACTCTTTTGCGCATATTATATTGACAATAAATGCTGTCACCTGTCCAAGTACGAGCAGCGCTCAACACTGCTTAACTTTGGCATTCTGGTGGAAACCAGTTGCACTAAACCAAGAAGTAACGAAAAGAGACCCTGGCTTTCAAGAAATCATAATTCATAATCATAATTCTCTTACTTGGAATCAGTCAACTGAACACATTTACAAATTTCAAACAACTATAGGGTCTTTGTCTTTCTATCTTCATGTTGAGTTCTGCTATGATATCATCTCACTTGTCTCACAGGATAGAAGAAATGTGGTGTAATAAAACTTCATGTTGAATTTCATGTCCTGTTATAATAAATTTTCATTGCAAATATTGTATGCAGTGTACTTGAGACTGGAAAATCCTGTTGTTCCATGTAGGATGTTGGACAATCAGATATCATTATATCTAATTGTCTAAACTTTTTAATTGAAAATAATGGTACTGATGCTGATATGTTGACATAAAGTGGTTTTGTCCTAAGCAATGTTGTTTTAACGGGGATTTCCTAAATAGACAAAAACTATATCAGTGACAGCAATAAAATATAATTACATTTTGATTTTATTTCATTTTTCACATTTAGTGCCTAACAATTATCATAATCGCAATATCACCTAATTGCCAAAAAATGTGGAATTTTGCTTAAGCGTTTTTTATGCATGGTTGATGTCTTTGGTTGCAGAAACTGTTGTTATCTATGGCCATAGTTTGGATGCCTACACTTGCATCCAGACTCTGCTGTCATCTGGTGTCCGTGGAGACCAGATTATTCTGGTTACACCTACCATAAATTCAGAAGTAAAAATGGCAAAATATTGCTTTGCTGATTTTGCTATCTTAGAACTTGTTTTAGGAATTCATGAAGTTAATTAAGCAATTTTGTGCACAGGATGATATGTGAAAATCATTTACTTAATGCATGAAAATATAAGTTTACACCTAAAGCTGCATTTGTGTTATGTTATACTTCATATTATTTCATTATCACTTCTTCCGTCCTTATGTATGATAGATTCATAAAATGCAAGACAATCTGCCACTTTGATTGTTTTATTTTCCATTTGAAGCTTCCAATGTCATTTGTCATCAATATTTTTGTCTTTTGTAAATTCAGATGTAGTCCAGCATTTTCACTTTCTTCTTGACTCTTTGAATTAATAGACCTTAGTTCATTTTCGGTTTCTAAGCATACTTTAGCATCTTCTGCATGTATTAGATCAGCGGTATTCAACTAAATTTCGTGAGGGTCAAAAAATTTTTGTGACTGGTGCCCAAGGGCCAGGTACAAAAATGTTCAAGTTAAAAATATAGCTCATAAGTAAAAGAAAACAGGTAATTTGAAAACAAGACATTTAAAAGTATTTCATGAGTATTAGAAAAAGTTATTGATCATTTCTGTATCTTCGTCGGCCATTTCACACTCCGGGCGGGCTGGATCTGGCCCACAGACCACCAGTTGAATACCTCTGTCTTAGGTTGCTGACAGCTTATTACCAGTATTATTTTTCATATTTTAATTTGTATTCCAATATTTATATTAATTCTATTTGTTTAATATTCATGATTATGCGCATATGCACAGTATTTAAATTGCTGAAATTTGAGTTGAGCAGAATCAAGTGTTAATGAAAATTTGTTTGAACGAAAGTTTAAGCACTGTTGTGAAAATGCTGTTTGCTTTTTACTAGGTGAGCTGTATTAACAATCCGGATGTTGAAGCTGTGATCCAGAAGAGTCTGAGTGACTCCAAAGTGCTCATTTATTCAAACTGTATTCTGGCTCAGTGGAGTTACTCATACAGTAATGCCAGTCACTTAAATTCCGTTTCTTTCACTACACCGAGTGAACCAGTCACAATTGAATGTGCTGTAAGATACATAACTTTTCACAATATATACTTATTATATATATATATATATATATATATATATATATATATATATATATATATTAGGCTGGTAATGATTACAATTTTTCTTCTTTTTTTCTTCTTCTTCTTTCTTATTATTTATTATTATTATTATTATTATTATTATTATTATTATTATTATTATTATTAAGACAATTTATAGAGCGCAGTAAGCATAGTGAAGACTAAAGTCAAAAGCGCTTAACAATGAACATTATAAGATATATTAAACATATGCGTCTTAAGGCTCTTGATAAACAGATCAGGGGAGTTCACGATTGTCACGTTCTTCGGCAGAGAGTTCCACAGACTCGGATTGCCCCTCCGGAAGGATCTGTCACCGAAGACAGCCGTCTTGGACGGAGGAGGAACCACCAATCGACGACAGTTGCTTGAGCGAAGCCGCGATCGCCGATCGACCGCCATAGACTTGATGACCAGGCCCGATAAGTAGCTGGGGCAAAAGGGGTCATACAGCACCCGAAATGTTAGCCAACAACGCTTGAAGGCTATGCGCTCCGGAATCCTGAGCCAGTGAAGATTATCACGTAGAAACGGTGTCACGTGCTCGTTCCAACTCGAGCCAAAGATCAGACGAGCTGAGACGTTTAGCACCAACTGAAGACGATTTAGTTGGTTGACAGGAAGTCCGAGCAGAACGCTATTACAATAATCTACTCGAGCTAAGACGAGGGCACGGACGAGATTGACGACGACAGGCACCGGCAGGTATCGACGGATCTCCCTGATCCTTCGCAGCTGAAAGAAACAGGTACGAATGACGTTGTCCAAATGTCCAACAAATGAGAGTGTCTCGTCAAAAAGAACTCCAAGGAGACGCAGTTCTTTGTTCTTTGTTTCTTGTTAGATTAATCGGAAAATTTTTTAATCAATTAATCGATTAATTTCAATTAAAATAGTCCTAATTACATATACCTTTTAGCTAATCTCCTTGCATTGCAACTCTGCATATTGTCTATACTTTGCCGTCTACAGTTAGCTTAAAAACAAAACAAAAGTGCTTGCTCATCTCTCCTCTTAAATGCGTAACTGCAGCATTGCTTTCGTTACTCGCCATTGTTGTCTGTTCAAAAAAATAGAAATACCGGTATACTAAGCTAAGCAGGTATTCAAGTAAATAAGTTTTAAAAATATTAAAATTTAATTGAAAAATTAATCAATTAAAGAAAATTTAATCAAATTAAAAATTGTAATGATTAATCGATTAATTAATCGTTATTATCCACAGCCCTTTTATATATATATATATATATATATATACATATATATATATATATATATATATAACATATGGCATATCTGCATTCATTTTATATCATTTACTAAGTTTTAAATAAACTTCCTAGAAGTTCGTTTGCTAAGGCATCTGGTAGCATAAGAAAATACTGTTTACTTTTGCAGGTTTTTGGCACAAGACACTCAGTGTGTCTATTTTGAAGTGTAGTTACATGGTAGCTGAAATATTATTGTTTCACCAGGTTACCTTCAATAGCTGAGTAAGTAAGTAAGTAAAATCTCGTGAATTTCTAAAGCACTTTCATAAACAGGTACAGCAGTAGCTGCTTATTCCTAGGTGCTTAGTCTACAGTTGAAATAGCTATAGCTGAAGTTTAGTGGTCAGCCAAGAAAAGTCAATTCCAGAGTAACACTAATGCTTTGCATTCTTGAAAATATCAGATTTCATGCGTCTTTTGTCTTTGATGGGCACACTGCATTACTTCTCCTGTGTTATTTGACCTGTAACCAAGTGTCAGTTCTTGCTCATCTATATGGAAAACTGCATGCCATACTCCATATTGTGTAAGCCTAATCCTTTTAAGTTGCATCTCATATTAATTACCGGTATTGAAGTCCTAATTATAAAATGGTTTTTCTTTTTTTTTTATTGTGCTTGCAATATTGAAATAGTTTTGCTTCATAATTGATTTTGCCTTTGTTCATTTTTAGGCATTTTTTAGTTACTATGATAAAACAGTGGATCTAGATGCATTCCGAGGTGAGAGTTTAATATGAATATATATATTATATATACTTCAATAAGTATAACCTCTCTCTCTCTCTCTCTCTCTCTCTCTCTCTCTCTCTCTCTCTCTCTCTCTCTCTCTCTCTCTCTCTCTCTCTCTCTCTATATATATATATATATATATATATATATATATATATATATATATACTAGAAAGATGCTCGCTTGCTCGCAGTGCAGGATAAAACTAAAACCCAAATATTGAATTCATGCTGCTGAACAACGTTTCAATGATGTACATACGCCACGACAGCCAAGCTCTGACGCTGCAACGCACGCTGGTCAAACGCTTACGCGTGGCGTCGCTTTGCATCGCCATTCGCCATTGTCACGCAAGTTGTACACATTATGACGCTGCAACGTGTACGCTTCCACAAAACGCTTCGTTGGCCATTTGCTTGCGTGGCGCGTAAAATCACGAGTTGTACACACTATGACGCTGCAACGTCACGCTTCTCCGAAACACTTGCCGCCGTTCACTTCAGCCGCCGCCGTTTGCTTCAGCGAAGCCGCTTGCGCCGCCGTGCTGTTCGCTTCTGACGCCGTCGCAATGACTTCCAGAACGGCCAATCGAATGCTCACCCAGCCAACCAATCAGAACGCTTGAAGGTAACGAATGAGAACGTCACACAGCCAACCAATCAGAATGCTTGAAGGTAACAGAGAGACACCAGAGTAAGGATCTTAATATTATAGATAGATTCTTCTGTCGCAACCGGCATTTTCTCGCCTACTCATTCGATAATTCAACGCTGCCTCTGGGTCGCATAACGAATAATTGGCCGACGTTGGTGTTGGTGCCATTACGCCTGGTTGATCGGGATCTGTAACCAAAGCAGAAGTCGCTAAATGATACACCGCCACTGATTTTGAAACAGTAAGGCCCTGTGCCTGGAATGGGAACCGATTTTGCATACAAACTGGCGAATGCATTAATTATTGTACTGCCGAACCTCGAAATTGTTCGAGTCTCGACTGTTGCATGTCGGTAACGCTTTAAATTCCTCAGGGTAAGGTGACATCGGTGGTGCGAGAATTTTTCCATTTCGACAGCAGCAGTGCAGTAAATTCAAAACATCTTTCTCCGAATCGAAATGTAATCCAGTGTAAAATATGCGATATACGCAAGCCACTGTCATTGGGCCCAAATTATGGGGTTCAGCTGTAATGGTCGCGTTTGCTGTGCCACTTACCGCTGCTCGAAAGAGATTACGATTCAGCGCAGGTCGTAGATGCCTCAATCGATCGGCTTCCAATCGAGCTTCCCTTTGTTGCGGTGTTTCTCTCGCTCTCTGTCTGGTCACTCTTTCTTGCATCACATTCAACCGTTGCGATCGATGTTCGACATTTTCTTCAGCGCGATTGGCTGCATGTCTTTCTCGATCAGCTGCGAGTCTCCTTTGGCATTGTTGTTCGGTTTCAGCTTCTCGTTTTCTTCTGGCTGCCAATGCTCTTGCTGAATTTCCACCACGACTCGCCACTACTATTTATACTCAATTCGATTGCGCAACGTTCATGCCAAGCTCTGCGCCACGTAATAATTAGGCCTATGTACATTAAAATCACGCAACTGTGACCATCTGTGACGCTGTACACGTATTTTTTGTGTACGTTAAAATGTACGTTAAAATTGCACAACTTCCTCAAGCTACGAACAATTGTTACCAATAGCAACGTCATCGCACGCCCACCCCTCTGATGCTGCAATGACTCTACTAAACCGTGCTAAACGTACGCTTCGTCAAACGCTTCTTTGTCAACCAATGAGAACGCTTGAAGGTAACAGACATACAGAATAAGGATCTTAATATTATAGATATATATACGGTACTTATTGAATCCTAATCACTACTTTTTTATTTGCAGTTGAAGGCTTATATCTTTTCAATAATTGAGGTTGCAATAATGCATTGTTTGCAGTCATCTGTGTTTACAGAGCAAAGAGTTTATTTTATGCCAAGTGGTTGAATTCAGCCAAAACTGGAAAGAAAAAGCATTCCTTCTTCTTCTTCTTGTGCCATGTATTGCTATGTTGACGACCATGGATTTTCACTCTTCTCTGCTTCTGGTTTTCCTTATCAGTTCGATGTTGTCTTTAGTTCTTGTTGCTTCTCCTAGGCTGTCTGTATACTATATTCTTTGCCATCCGCACAAACATTGCACTTCCTACATGTATAATTGATTTTCCTCCACCTCCTATTGATACTCCTTCAGAGCAAACGCTTTATATCGAATCACCTTTCTTTATGTGGGTCTCTAGTTGTATGTAATTTAGCCACTGGTTGTACTATCTGTGAAATTAATTTTAAAATTTCATGCTGCAACATTACTTGGAGTGTTAAACAGATTTGCATTCACTGTGTTGTTATTATTAATATCATTATTTTATTATTATGCTAATTAAATCTGAGTTGAAGAAGTTTAATAATAATAATGTGATTTTAAGTGGTTTAGGAGGCTAAGTGGATGACTCAAGAAATCCTGGACTTAATGGAAGAAAGAAGGAAGGTGAAAACAACAGACAAAGAGAAATATCAACTGCTTAATAATTTAACTGCTTAATAATTTAATAAGGAAAGAATGCAGAGCAGCAAAAGAAATGTGGTTAAACAAGCAATGCGACTGGATGGAGAAAAACAAGCACAAAGAGAACATTCACGATAAAATAAGAGAGTTGGCAGGAAAGAAAACAGAGAACGGGCACCAACTGCATAAAAACAAAGAGGGAAAATGCTGACAGAGGAAGAAGAAATCAGAGGAAGATGGGAAGAATACATAAAAGAACTCTCTGAAGATGAGGAAAGAATACTATTACCGATAATAAAAAAATGAAACAGAAGGCCCCAAGATTATACAAGATGAAGTAAGAGCCAAGTTAAAAGACATGAAAAAGAAGAAGGCTGCGGGAAAGGACAAGATAGTAAGTGAAATGATTCTTGCGGCGGGGGGAGAAGGACTGAAAAGAACGACAGAAAATGATAAATACAATTTATGAAACGGCTACAATACCTGAAGACCTTGGAAAATCAATAATAATACCAATACCAAAGAAACAAAATGCAACTGAGTGCAAGCATTCCGAACCATCAGCCTAATAAGCCATTTTGAAAAGCTATTACTAAAAATACTGCTCAAAATGGACGAAGAATAAAATCAGACACAAAGCATCAGAACAGCAATATGGCTTTAAGGAAAATTGTGGGTGCAGAAACGCAATATACATTCTAAGAAGAATCAGTGAGAGATGCATAGAAATGCAGAAGGATGTATATATCTGTTTCATAGACTATGAAAGCTTTGATAACGTCATGCACAAAGAGCTATTCGACTGTCTGGACAAAGCGGGATTAGATGGAAAGGACATGAAAATATTCTCGGAAATATATGGGAAACAGACAGCAACAATCAGAATAAAAGGGAAAGAGGGAAACTGGATCAAAATACAGAAAGGAGCAAGACAAGGTTGCGGTTTATCACCAGAATTCTTCAATGCTTATGGAGAGGAAATCATGGAAAAAATAGAGAGCAGGGAAGGAATCATAAATTGAGGGCAGAACATTAACAACCTGAGATTGTTTGACGCAGCATTAATGGCGTATACACACAAAAGAAGCTAAGGAATTAGTGGATTTTAGTTAAGGAAGGCGAAAGAAAGGGTCTAAAAATAAATACAAAGAAAAAAGCATACTGCATGGTGATCTCCAAACAAAAAGATACACCAAGATGCCAACTATACATAAATGGACAACTAATAGAGCAAGTAAATGACTTCAAATATTTAGGAAGTTGGATATCCAGCAATGGGAAATGTGAAAAGATATAACAACAAGGATTGCCATGGCAAAATCAGCATTTGTGGAACTAAAACACATCTTAACAAATGTTGAGAATATCAATGGAAACAAGGATATGGGTCTTGAAACTTATATTCTTTGCCATCCGCAGAAACGTGGACAATTTCCAAACAGATGAAGAAAAAATTAGAGGCAGTGGAAATGTGGTTTTGAGAATGATGAAGGTTTCTTGGACAGAGAAAACATCAAACGAGAAAATTTTGGAAAAGGCAAACTCAAGAAGGAAATTGTTAAAGACTATAAAGAAAAGACAACTAGAATTTTCGCCACTAATGAGAAAAATCTGTGAAAACTTAATTTTAAAAGGTAAAGTGATGGGGAAAAGAGCAAGAGGGTTAAAAGATTGACATTCATCTGTGTTGTTATTATAAAGAAAAATATCATTTTATTATTATGCTAATTAAATCAGAGAGAAGTGGAAGTCCATTAATTGTAAAACAAGGCACCTAAAGAAGAAGAAGAAGGAGGCTAAGTAAGCCTGTGTGAAAACCACTGATGTAACCATCTGTTTAGTTTACTGTCAAGTTTACTGTTGATATTTTTTACTGTTTTCTAGCGATCAACTGTTCTTATCTTGTGTTTGACGGTCGTCTGGTCATTGATGCAAGTTTTCACACAAACGACCCTTCGATTCGTTCTGCCGGACCCTTGACCAAGTATAAGCGAATATACCATGCTGACAAGTGGTCTCATGCCAATTTCAATTCTAAAGAGATTGGCATTCAAGTAAGGAAAACTTCAGTGCATCTGTTTCCTTGTGGAATTTGACTGTAACTTTGTGGTCATCAATTCTGATTTGGTTAATAGTAAATGGCACTGTCACTTGGTAGCAAGCCTTTGTTTTGGATTTGACTGTGTTCTAGCAAACTAGTCCACAAACTTTGTTTAAATGTCCAATTTGAAGCAGAATTGGACAAATGATTGTAATTGCTGGGGTTACTGAATAGAGAATCCATAAACAATTTATGTAGGCCCAGTATAGCATTATGATGGTCGAGGGTGGAGGGAAATCCTTCCTATTCAAGGCAACCTTTGTCTGTCTCCCTCTCTCTCTCTCTCTCTCTCTGTTTCTCTCACTCTCTCCACCGGCAGCCACATTTAAATGAATTAAGATTGTGATTACCGTATTTTCGCGTGTACTGCCCACACCCCCCGGATAGTCCGCACCCGCGTATAGCCCACGAAAAATATATATCCTGTAAAATTTGAATCAGAAAGCCTGCACCCCCGCATTGCCTGCACCTTCACATTGCCCTCACCCTCGCATTGCCCTCACCCTTCCAATCGGTGACGGGCGGGAATTAGAGACAAAAGTATTGGGACAAGGAGGGGATTGGCCTTCACGGGGCAGGAGAGGGGTTGACCAGGACGGGGCGGGGCAGAAGTCTTATCCCCGTGCAGACATCTACTACCAGTCATGGTAGCCTGAAGTGTACTGGCTACTTTATTTCTATGCCGTAATGCCGTAAGAGTACTGTAAATGGGCGTCAGCTGCCCGGGCTCCTTGTTGACTTTGCCCGGTAATTATGTCCCTGCGTGTCTATGGTGCTGGAGACGTTACCCCATTACTGGTAGAGTCTAGACCAGCGGTTCTCAACCTTTATAATGCTGCAACCCTTTTAATTAAATTCCCCATGATGTGGCGACCCCCTAACGGTAAAATTATTTTCGTTCACATTGTAAACTGCTAAAATTAATAATGCTACGACAATCAAAATGTTCGAAATTGTTATTTAATTGTCTCCATGTCTATCCTCGAATGACAATTATAGTAAAACAACTAGTACATCGTAACTACCAGTGAGCAATTTTGTACAATAACAATAAAAGAGACAACCTCATATTTCTGATGGTCTCGGGCGACCCCTGTCAAATCATCATTCGACCCCTGTGGGGGTCGCTACCCACAGGTTGAGAACCGAGACTAGAACCGAGATCTAGACAGAGCCATGCCAGTGGTGTAGGGGTGGGGAGTGGGGAGTCGGGGAGTCGGGTGTCTCTGTCCCCTAACGGCAGCATTTTTGAGGGATACCAGTAATAAATTTTTAGGGGCCGGATGCTTCTAAGTGGAAGAAAGGGAAAGTGTCTGTCCCTAGTGTTGACAAAGCAAAAGGAATGAACTAGAAAGGCTAGTGTGATGACCTTTTGTCTTGGTCCTCACACGGCTCTTCCACCCAGGGCTGAGCCAACCCATGCATTGCCACTGGGTCATGCTGGTACAAAGCTGTGGGTAGCTGCACACATTCCTGACACCTACGGCAACCAACGTAACTTGATACAGCTGGCATCAGATAAGCTGATACCTTCGTGGCGTTTTCTGAGAACAAAGGCCCAAATCTGTGTGTCAGGGGTAATTGGGAGTAGAGGAAAGGAAATGGGTGGGAAGGGAATGATGAGATGCAGTGGAAAGAGCTGCGGTCTGTTGACACAATTTCAGTAGAATTTGAATCAGATTGCCTGCACCTCTGCATTGCCCGCACCTGGCATTTTTGTTTGTAAAAAATCGCATAGCCTGCGGGCAGTACTCGTGAAAATACGGTAATCAGGTTTCTGAGTAGAGATTCCGTAATTGATTGTTAGGCAACTTATGTGTGGACAAAGGGCTCGTAGTACAAACTCCAGGAGGGTGGAGGGAAGCCCTTCCAATTCAAGGCTCTCTGTCTCTCTCTCCCTCTCTGTCTATCTCTCCGCTGGCAGCCACATTCAAGTGAAAGAGGATTTTAATTAACCACACTGCCAATGGCACACCAATTTCAAGTTGAATTGGATCAAGATCAAGCTAAAAGTCAGTTCTATTCTTAAAATATTATACATATGTACATGTGTTATAGCTTGCAAGCTCAATGCTGTCCATATTTGATCCATCAATGGAACCTGAAGAGCCGACAACAGAGGATCAGGCAAAGTTGATTCCCAACTACAGAAGCCCCAAACTGCAGGGAGCTGTGTTGCCAGGTAGGCCTATGTATTGTGCACACTCAGAATTAGCATTTCTATGCCATGTTTGAGACTTGTCTTCATTGAACAATTCATTTGTATTTTAAAGATGACACATGATTAAGGTTTTAGTGCTTAGAACGTTGGTTATCACAGCTTAGCCACTTTGAGGCAACTGCCTTGACTCATGTTTTGTTTGATGCTCAATCTCTTTGGGTTTTCTCTGCAGAAGATGATGGAAGACCATAATTTCACTCATCTTGTTTTATGCTATGCTTACCACTTAACTAATGCTTGCTCATTCTTATAATATTCAAGAAAATGCTTTATTTTCACGAAAAATTAAAAGTATATAATCAAAAACTTATAAGTAAATACAACTACCGGTATATCCAGTTAATCTAGACACTGTTCTGTCCTGAATAATACCGAAATCGGCAAGAATTGGCCTTTCAGGGATTTGTAATGTACCGCCAGGCCAAAATATCGGCCTTTCAGAGGCGATAAGGTAAAAAATCACATTATTATTATTATGTTACATAAGTAGACATCTATGATTTGTTTCTTGTTATTTTGAAATGTCATTATTTAATTTAATCATTAAATTCTATAGCACCACTTCATAATGCATGAAGGCATCAGCCGATGGCACGCCAATTCAAAATCACACAAGATCCAAGTCAGATCCAAGATAGATCCAAGTCAGATCCAAGATAGATCCAAGTCAGATCCAAGATAGATCCAAGTCAGATCCAAGATAGATCCAAGTCAGATCCAAGATAGATCCAAGTCAGATCCAAGATAGCAGGCTAAACAACCAAATGACAGTCCATGGTGGATTAGCCAGGTGATAAAGATAGGCTTTTAACTTGTTCTATTATTTGATAGTGTGTTTTTTAGGTAATTACAAATATCTTCATGCAGAAAAACCAAAGATTCCGTTGCTTCTGAGTGACCAGATGAACCAAAAAAACTATGTACGTCCCTTCTGCTCTTCATATACAAGCAATAGTTCATTGACTAGGGTTACCAGACGTCAGGCAAAAGGGTGGCATGTCCTGCTTTTTTGCCCCATGTCCTCCGTCCAGCAGGCACTGTTCATTTGAAATGTAAAAATGTCTGGCTTTCTGCTTTCATCACCCAATGACTTGAATTTCAGCCTATTTGGCAGTGTAATTGCACTTAATATCATCTTTGTCTTTTAAATTTTCTATTGTAACAAGTTCTTTAAGAAGAATTCTTCTCACAGAGTACTCTATCAAGATATTGTCTTGTGTGGAGTATCAAGCATATGTTAGCTTTAAAATGAGCTGTTGCGCTGAGTTGTCTTAGTAGAAATATGTAACTGTTTAATGTGACTGCATTTAGCTTTATGTTAACATAATGTGTAATTTATTTGTGTTCTTCTAGATTTTAAAGTCTGTTTCTAGACATTATAAGTGTGCTTTGAGCAGTGGTGTAGCCAGGATTCCAGAGTTATGGGGGAACACTTTGACGTTTTTTGTCCCCACTAACTGATTTTGGATGTATCTCACAACCGATCCCATTCTGAATAGGGGGCTGGGACCCCCGGTTCTTCATGTGGCTATGCCAATGGTTTTGTGAATTATGGCAGTGAAATGCCTTATTTTTTATCCTTCTGTTTATGGCTTTGCACTCCTTTTTACCTTTGATGTCCTCCCTTGAATATTCAGTTCAAGACCCAGACCAAGACTCAGGTGTCTCAAGACTAACACCAAGAATGAGACTTGGGCATACAAGACCAAGATCGAGAATGAGACTTTCTAAACTGAGTCTCAAGACATCTCGAGACTGAGACTCAAGTCTCGAGAACTACAACCCTGATGAGATACCTTGTTGAATTGTTTGTTGTAGGTTATTTCTATCCAGAGGCGTAGCGTCCCAATGGCTACTATGACTTTAGCCATGGGCGGCACACATGATGGGTCGGCAAATTTTGGAAGCTACCTTTTTTTGCTTGTCGGGTTGTCGAGGAGTTTTTGTGAAGGAGCGGCAAAATTTTGAAGAGGTGGCAAATTTAGCAACGACAACCTTTTTTTGCTTGTCAGGTGTAATAAGAGTAAAATCGGGTGGCATTTTTGCCAGGAGCCATAGGCAGCACGAGTGCACGCTACGCCACTGTTTCTGTCAGATCTTAATAGATGAATTCTTAAAGTAGTTTTAGTTAGAAACATTCTATCATTATTTGTTGATTAATTAATTATTGTGTATGTTCTTTTCACTTTAAAAGTTTCACCAATTTTCTTAGGGTCGAGAGCTAATTACAAGGAAATCAGGGGAAAACATTGAGTATTTTCGCCTCCACATCAACCAATACAGTGCAGTTGAAACGATCACATGCCTTTCCAAATCAGTTAGTATTCAGTGTATAGGTAATCATTCATCATTTTTTGCTCTCTGCCAACTCTTTAGCGGTAATAGCTAGACACAAAATGTTTCCAAGAAGTTCTATCTTCTGTTAATCGTCTTCCTTCTACGATTGAAATTCCTTTCATGTTCATATCTTCTCTGATGTTGTCCATCCACTCTTTCCTGGATCTTCCTTTTCCTTTATTTCCTTCTATTTGAGTGTAGAGTGCCTTGTATGGCAGTTTCCTTTCATCCATTCTGCATGGATAATATTTTGTCATATTATATGACGAGGATGAATGTTTGGCGGTGTCTCATCCTCACTAATGATGCACAATAACATCTTGTAATCAAAGTAGTAGATTGTTAGGTATTCAATTTGACTTTCATTTTCTGTTCCTCATTCCCGTATAGTCATTGGCACTACCGTAAAATCTCGAGTATAATGCGCACTGCTTTCTGTGGTGCAGATCCAAAGGTAAAATCGATTTTCACGAATATGATGCGCACCCTTAAATCTCCACACTCCGTAACATTTTTGGTTACTTGACCATCAGCAAATTTAATTATTGCTGACAGAACTGTGAATGTTGCAAATGTCAAGTGATTCACTGGTAGAAGTTCCTGAGCCGGTGTTTACTTTAATGAATGGGGCAATGTGTACCCTTGCATCATATTAAACAGAGATTCCACTATCAGACTGTCATTAATTATAGACAGAATCTGGCTGCAGTGACACCTGGCTTTATTTAACTGAGCAGCAATAAAGTCATTAACACCACTGCATTGCGGTTTCAAGTTGTCATCTCCCACTCCTCTCCTCCCTGAAAATTGTCTCTCTTCATCTCTCTCCATCTCTTTCTGACAGCAGACAGTACCAACAATAGACTAAGTTGTCAATAACGTCATTAATGTGATTCCACCTCTCCCCTTTCCACCTTTCCACCTCTCCCTCTGCTCCTCTCCTTACAAATACCTCTCTCTGTTTCCCTCTC
Organism: Metaphire vulgaris; assembly: GCA_018105865.1. Lineage (NCBI taxonomy): Eukaryota > Metazoa > Annelida > Clitellata > Crassiclitellata > Megascolecidae > Metaphire > Metaphire vulgaris. Next base: position 9,244,160 of record CM030853.1, read on the forward strand.
CCTCATTGATTTTGCCTGCTTTGCTGTTTAAATGATATGCTAAGGAAAGTGCTGGCAAAATTAAGTCTTTGAGGAAAATGAGGAAAAATTTATCTAATTTTGGTATTATATGAATATAATATGCACCCCTACCTTTATGGAAAATGCTTAGTTAACAAATTGTGCACTATACTCGAGATTTTACAGTAGTTGTTTCTCAGTGTGTGGTCCTAAGCTCTGAAATTCATTACCTATATCACTTCGCATTAATAACACTTTATCATCTTTCAGACCCGGACTTAAAACATACCTGTTTGACTTGGCTTATCCCCCTTACATTGCTCCCCCACTGTTCTGACTGATCTTTTTCGGCTTGACCTGGATCTTATTCAATTTGGATATGGTGCAAATTGATTTGGTGCACCATCAGCTGATGCCCTGGGCATTATGATAGTGGCATCATAAAAGTTTATTGATTCATTGGTTGATTAATATTAATGTCTTACAGTGGCCTAAGATTACCTACAAACTTTAATCTCATGGAAAGCTAAATTAACCAGATTTCACATAAGATCATTGATTGTTACTTCAAGGAGAAATTGGAGAATAAGCTTAGTAAACAAACTGGTAGTTTGGAGAAGTTTGTGAACTTGTAGAATGCTATGGTTTGTGTAGGCAGTGTTGTAATAAATACTTCACTGAAGTATTGAAATACTTTCATAAATACTTGATTCTCGGGTAGTATTTAAATAGTATTTAAATACCCAAATACCGGGGTAAGTATTTAAATACTGGCAAATAAGTTTTAAATACTTTTTAAAATACTTGATAATGTATTTGACACATGATTCGCCACAACCGTATTTTTGTGTAAAGAAATGTTAGTTAAAATTATTTCTAACAATGTCAATGTAGGCCTACTTAATGTTCAACTGTCTAAAACCATCAGTAAAGAAAATGTAAAAACGACTGACAAAATAATAGAAAATCGTGCATGTGAAAATTGCAATGAATCAAAAGTATTTAAATTTCTTAAATACTGTATGGTATTTAAATACTATTTAAATACTTAATTTTGGATGGGTATTCCAATACTTTCTTAAATACTGGACAAAGTATTTAAATAGTATTTAAATACTGAAGTATTTAAATACTAAAGTATTTAAATACTTTACAACACTGTGTGTAGGAATACTCAAGCAGCAATCTTCTGTGTCTGTATGGCATCCATGAACGCTGTCTCAATAACCTTGTTTCTCGTTATGATGAAGGTCTGATCAAAGACTTTTACAGGCAAGTTCATTCTTTTGCCATGAGAAAATGAAATCATGTGATGGACAGTAATGCATCACACATTTGGTTCTGTAGCATAGATGTTTTAATTTGATACCTTGGATGTTACAATTTGGACTGACACTCTGATATACTTTATGTAAATTATATGATTCAGATTATTTTGTCTAAAACATTACTGCATTCTCAAGTGACAGATAGGGAGACAGCCTTCAGCTGTGGGGGCCAGCTGCAGCATAAGCGCCAGGTATTGTGCTTGTCGAATAAGCAGTCCTGAACCAGCAGCGATGAGGTTACCTGAAAGTAGGGGTGACTTACAGTGTATATAAGTTAACCTTATGATCTGCTGAAATTCAACTATGGAGCAAATTCAAGCTATGACTTCAACTGAATGTGAGCACATTTGGGAAATGGATTAAAAATTTCTTAGAGTCTGTATGCCTGTTTTAAAACCTCAAAATTCTATCACATGACAGGAATTCATAACTAGTGCCAGATTTAGTGTTACTTTTTAAGAGTAATGTCGTTTTTCTGAAATGTCTGATTGACTTATGGCTTACATCTTTGACTTCTGGTCAAATCATTGTAGTTACTTCAAGGAGACCTGGGCAATGGCAATCTATCATGACAGATTCCTGGATTTCCGGGATGAAATACGTGAACTGCTTACCTCTCGACCCGTGAGTATATTTTAAGCACTTGCTCAGCAAACTACTCTGTAGAAACAATAATTGTTGAACATTCACAGATCAGTCTCACAGTTTTGTTTCTACATCATGCTGCTCCTCAGAGTAAATTCAGAGAAATTATGAATAATTTCATAGTCAACATTGGCAGGAATACAGTTCAAAGTATCTTACACTCTTCAACGTTATTGATCACAATACTAGAGTAAAAAAATTGAAAAGTGAATGGGGTGAGGTCAAAAGGGCAATACAAATCAAATGAGATCAGCTGAAAAGGTAGAATGAGTACAAGTAAGAATGACTTTCATTAAAAACATTACTCAAAGTAAAAAAACAGTACCTGGTTTAAACTTAAAATATTTGCAGCAATATACAGCAAAACCATACATATTTCTTATTGGCCATCCAACAATAAGCACATCATTGCAGACTGTAAAAAGCCCAGTCTGTGGTGTCTGGAATTCAATCTTTGGCAGTACATTTGAAGGTATAATTTAAGTTTTGATCAATCACATTGTCTTGTTTTTCAAGAAAATTGCTTATTTGCTGAATGGCTTGAAGTGGCTCTTGACTAAAATACTGCAGCAAATATTCTTGAACTTTATTAAGCATTTCATTAAATTAAATTAATGACATTGCATTTTATTGTAGAATGATGACACTGAATCATTAGAAGAGATGATACATACTATGTTGGATGAAGATCTTGTTGTATGTATTTATTGTTTATAATAATAATAATAATAATAATAATAATAATAATAATAATAATAATAATAATAATAATAATAATAATAATAATAATAATAATAATAATAATAATAAAATGTTTAGAATGGTTCAATAGGGTCTGCCCTGTGTGGGAGCCACTATAAATAGCCACTAACACTTTAATTCTAGTTCTAAATTTTCTGTTCCTTATTGTTCAAACAGCACCGAATGTTCAATGTTCAATTACTTATCATGTAACCTCTGTAAATACTAGCTACACTATGTTGCAGTTTTGATTTTAAATATGAAAAGACAATTTTTTGATAAGTAGTCAGTGTTAACAATAATGCAAAAAATATGTCATTGTATCTGCTGTGTTCTGAAAAATAAATAGCTGAAGTAAGTTCCATTTATTAATACCGGTAATCCCGCAGCATCTCTAATTTGTTGTAAGTTTTTCTGTTGTTTCTTAACAGCTTACTGATGGACAAAGAAGGGTACTGAAAGATCGTTATGTTACAAGTGGATGTAAACAGACAGTGGAAACACGCCTGCTCAGCTATTTAACATACAACTACTACCACCTGCCAATGTATGCAAAGCCAGGAATGGTGTGAATTGCTGTGAAATTGTACCAGCGTCCTTTTCTATACGAAAGATAAATTGAAAAATTTCATCTAAGCATTGATATAATGCAGATATTTAACTTCAGTTCCAACTTAAAAAGTGAAATAATTTTCTTTGTTATTGTGCAAACAATTGTCCTATATATAATATATTGACACGTTAAAATATCTTCTTGTTACTTATACTGAGGTAATTCTTTTGCTGTTACAAGGAAATGATTATTTTATTCTAGAATTTCAGCTTTTCATGCTAAAGTCCAATCACACTACTCATTTTGACAATTCTAAAAATTTGATTGATTTTATCATTATGAATAAAATCCTATGCCTATGTAAGGTATCTTTTTGGTTCCCAGTCAAAACAACCCTCATTGGATATTCTGTTGCAATATAAATTCTTTCAAACATTCCTTGTTAGAAAAGAAAACTGATTGTTGTGGGGAGAACCAAATCAGGTCATAATTATGCAGGGAGTCCATATGAAGCTCTAATTAGGTTGTGAGTTTTGAATGCATTAGTTGTGCATATTAAGCAACTACTCTACTAATGTTTATCCAGATTACTGTATACAGTAATTCAAGAGGAGGCATTTGCAAAATATTGTACAGGGAAGCTCTGTTGTAATGACCATCAATCTAACACACCAAGCTAAACTTGTAAAGTCAAACGCAGTCCAGAGTCTGATTTATAATCTGTCCGCTGTCTCACTTCTAGTAGTCTATTCTAATGTGCAAATACATTAATTAAATACTTCTGAATATGCACATCTAGGTATTTACACTTGTATCCATACACACTATTTGCAGCACCACATGCACTGTTGATCTGTCACAATATGTTTCTATTGTAGTGTTATGTAAGATTTGTATAGCGCTTCTGTATTTCTGCTCAGAGGTGCTCCCTGCTTTTGAATCAGTTAATAATAAATGAGACTTTAACTTCTGCATTGAACTGAACAAGGAGTAAGAAGTGAGGAACAAGTGGATGGTTCAGCCCATTCGAGGGAGAGGGTCTAGTCACTCTTAATGCTCAATGACGGGTAAAATCAATGCATAATCTAGGGCAGGGTTGTCCCACTGGCGGCCCGCGGGCTGGATTCGGCCCGCGGGACAGTTTCATCCGGCCTGCCACTGAGTTTGGGAAAATAACAATGTTAGCTATAGGACCGGTTATTACCGTTATTTCTAGGACTAGGAGATTACCAAATTGTTTACTTATCCACAAGGACATAGAACAAGAATAAATAACAATGTGTAATGCTATGTTTCATTGTGTTCTTTACTTACATTTTCAATTTACACTGTTAATTACTTAGTCTTAGACTTATAGAATTAGTCTTAGACCTAGGTATTACCGGTGCTGTAATCATGTGTGGCCCGCAACGTTGGGTTTGTGGTCCAATGCGGCCCGCCATCTGATTTGAGTTGGAGACCCCTGATCTAGGGACATGAACACCCCAATGATCAGTGGGCAGAACAAGTGATGAAAAGTGGGAAAAGGTGGCATGAAAACGGTGGCTCAGCAATTTAAGAAGGCACTCACCTCAAAGTGCTGCAGAAACAAGAATTACCCGTATTTGTGTGAATTCAATGCGGTCAGAATTTGGAAGCCAATGGAGGGTGTTGAGCAGAAAATCTTCGATGTTGGGGTAGCAAGGAGCTTTAGCCTCAAAACAAGCTGTAGCATTTAGTATACATTGCAAAGTAGATGGCTGACTTTTGAGCAGACCAAAATAAAGTGCACTGCAATAGTCTAACCTACTGACAACAAAACCACAGATTTACATCTGCAAACGGAGAAAGTGAAAACGAATTACCCGAATTTGTCTAAGGTGGTAAAAGCAAGAACCACCTACAGTAATCAAGCAAAATGCTGTTTGATAGATAAGTTATTTTCTATGTAAGTGCCAAGTTTCTCGACCCTATTTTACCAGTGCGGAAAAATTCAATATTATGCAATCATGCAGTAAAGCATAAAGATCTTGGACAAAATTTGATACAAATTCTTAATTGTAGTAAATTCTAATAGCAATCAAAATGGCCATTTAAAGTAAAACAAAAATTAGTGTCAGCATCAGAGGATCTGTTAAGAAACCTCATAGAATTATCACAGTATGAAGCAGAATGTATTGTAATATTTTATGTTGTCACTCTTGCTTTCAATAATAGGTTTGATCCTAACCATACTAACATATTTTGCAATCTAATTATACAGAGTGGGGTCCAAAACGACCCCAATGAATTCCCATGTTATTAATACAAACCTTTCTATGATTTGGCTTACAGCAAGTCTCTTCAGTATAAAAACAGTTGTTAAATGAGTAAAACTAATTATAAAAGACATAAATCAATGTCTTTTGTAGACCTATCTGGCCTGTTTATACCATAAAACTAAAAGATATAGTTTTTAGTCGTCATGAAAATTAACTTTCTAAAAGTTGTAAATGTTTGCATAGGTCATTCAATGCAACTGTCACACACAAATTCTTTATTGATAATCTGCATAATAGCTAGGGCTGCACTAACTGAGTAGTTTAGGAGTCGAGTAGGAGTCGAGTAGCTTAGCGAGTACTCGAGTACTCGCGTAAAACCGGAAATACATGATTTGCAAACGTTACACGTCACAATGCTTATTATTTGCCTCATGGCACTCATTTAACCAAAGCAGAATGTTAGATACAGTTACATATCAATTTTTCAGATATTCAAGCGTTTGCAAATTTAGTATAACAGAAGTTACAGGGCAGAAACTATTTTACCGGTACTGGCAAAAAATGTGAGGTCCACACTAGACTTGGCCCACTGACAACCATAGGCAGAATTAGAGTTTAATGTTTGGGTAGGCTATTATGGAGGTCTGGGGGTGCCACCCAGCATGCATGCCATCCAGCACGAGTGCCATCCAGCACGCGTGCCATCCAGCACGGGTGCCGTCCGGCACGCGTGTGCGTCCAGCACGCGACAGACCTGGTGTTGATGGAAAAAACAATTTTGTTTTGTTTTGGTGGGATTAGTTGGGTAGGCTTAAGCCTACCCTAGCCTTTAATAAAATCCGCCTGTGCTGACAACTGTCACACTGTGGGCAGCATCTTAACTAACTGGGGCATAACGATTAAGAATAGCCTAAATAAGACTGATTAATAATTTGTAACAAATAACGGTAGGCCAAATTTTAATGAAATTCTTTGGTTATTCTTTATTTAACTATTTTATTCTTTATTTAGTTATTCTATGCGAGTACTCGACTACAAAAAAATTACTCGACTCCAATTTGGAGTCGAGTACTCACATTACTCGAGTTACTCGGCGCAGCCCTAATAATAGCTTATATGCAGCTGTCACAGACAAACTGCTGCTCACAACTTCTTGTTGCTCTTTAGCTCTGTGCCCAGTATAAACTTGTCCTTTGAGTGGGTAACTTGTCTCCAAATCACTTAGCCACCACATTTTCACTCCATATTTGGCTGGTTTCCAGCAACGACCTCTATAAACAACCAACTGTTCATCAACGCACAGTCACACAGATCAGGTCCTGGAATATACATTTTAGGAAGTTGTGCTTGAAACATATTCCAAATATCAGAAAACACAGCTAATTTATCTGTAATCAGTCTTTCATCTCTAGTGTTCCTATTATAAAACCTCGTACACTCCAGTGTGGCCTGAAATCTATCACGCGACATCGCTGCTCTGAATATTGGCCTTCCTTCAGCATTTGACCACAGAGATGATACAGGCTCGAAGTTTAATTTCTGGATACCTGCTAAGATGCACAGACCGATCCAAGCATAAATCTCGGTTTCATCAACATCTTTCCACTTTTTAGGACTTTCAGGATGAAGATTCCACTCATAAATGCTCTTGTCACCTTCTCGATTGGTTTCTTGGACAACTTGAATAACAATTGACTGAGTAAGAAAAAGTCAAAAGGCTTCAGTAATACTGGAACATCGAGCTTCTGCTGTAATCATGGCAGCCTGCCTTACAATATTCTGTCCACGTCTTCTTCCTTGAGCTGGCTGTGTCTTTATCCACTCAGTGCCATCTTTACCAAGTAAAGTATCATGATCATCATCTCCTAGAGCATTGGTGGCTATGCCACTGTCTCTCTCTATTCGACCTCTACCTCTTCCACGACCTCTGCCTCTTCCACAACCTCTACCTCGCTCTCTTCTTATTGTTTCCACGACCTCATAATGCTCCTCTTCTGTCAGATTCTTGTCTATTAGTAATTCAAACATTCTCCACTTCAGAATCACTTGCAGTTTCAGTGTCCGGTATATCAGAAACTTCAGATACATGATCTTCACCTGAGCTCTTTTCTGGATCACCAGTGTTTATTCTAGCCACCTTGACATTGGGGGGAGTTTAAAATGTTTGGGGGGACAAGATTTGTCTCTCCACGCTTTGGGGGGAGGAATTTCCATCCCCAAGCCAACATATACAAACTTTGGGGGAATTTTAAAACTGTGGGGGGAATTCCCCAAAAAAAAAAAAAAAAAGGCCTAGAATAAACACTGCTGGATCGTTAAAGTCACTTTCATCTGTACTAGAATCTTTCTCTAATAAAGTCCAAATTTCGGCTGGTTTTAGATAATGAATTGTCTCAGGTAGATCTACTAGACATGTCTTACTCTGAATATCATCAAAATACATATTATAAATAAAAGAAAACATAAAATATAAACAGAATTTAAAAATTTACAATAAAAAAGCTCTGGGGTCTTTTCAGACCCCAACAATTTTTAGACGATACCTCTCCAATTTTACTACGACTCTTAACTTCAATATGTTTTCTAGAAAGGTAAACATATATGTGACAAACTCCTAAAGTTTGGTGAAAAAATTCTGAACCGTAAAAAAATATTGAACTGATTATGCGTCTGGGGTCCAAAATGACCACACTCAGTATGATTATAGTTAATAATTAATTTGTTTATTAACATGTCGATTGCAGCACTGTTTCTTAGGCAGGTGTGGCCATTATAGACCGGTTTCTACATTATATGATGTCATATATTGTCCATAGAGCTCTGTAGTGCCTAATTAAGGACATCACCTCACATCCATGGTGGTCAATGTCTTATGTGTTGTTATAGTTTACGAAACAACAATACGCCTTCAACTATCATTACCAAAGTTTATGAAATATTGTGAAGCGTTACAGTAATATTACCAATCACATCATTGGGCATGATACCATGCTTAGAAGCACAGTCTTTTACATTTAACCATTAAATCACCGGAACAGAGGCTCGGTCCAATTGCATAAAGTTACAAAGTACAGTATATGGCAGTTTAAAGGTTAAGAAGTTGACATTACTCATTCATACACCACAGTGAATCATAAATGCCAACAAATATTTTGGAGAAATTTTAACTTATAAAAACGTTCATTTAATGAACCAATGGCAAAACACAAAATACTTTTCAGATACATTATTATAATTATAAAATACTATCAGCTGCATTTAAATGTTACCGGGCATTCCTCTTAATGTTATAGGACTATAATTATGTTGCTTAATTTATTATCTTCAGTCATTATAAACATAAGCAATTCAACTCTGTGTAGTGCAGCTGCTTTCAATGCCACATAATATGAACATTGAACAGACCCCTAATAGGTAACAGTAAAAGTTCATTGTAACCATCACATGTTCAAATGTATTATCCAAAGCTTATATTTATGCTGCAGTTAAACATTAATTGCATCAAAGCAATAATTTTCACTAATAAAAACCCTTGTCCTTCATTCATATTCAACATGATTATGACTCGTAATGAAATAAGTAATTAAATATTATGGTTGACCTGATTTTGCAATATGCAGCTCTTAGAGAAAGAAATCACTAACAAACAACAGTAAACTGCAGGATCTGCTATGTTATCAATCACTGTATAATGACATCTGAGGATGTCAAGCTATGAACATACCAATACCGTGACCAACTTCAGTGGATACATTATAGGGGCACAATACTTTCACTTTTCAACTTCATGCATATAAGATAAGTATACACAGTAGAAAGATAGTGATGATACAGTCAGTGGATACCAAGGTACCAATGGGGATTTCCCATTGTATGCAAATTATGGGAAAAAATAAGTAAAAACATAAATATCATAAATATACATAATCAAAACTCTGAATTATGCATTTTTAGAAAGCTACACTCGTCATCATTTCCTTGTCAGCATTTGAGACAAATGAAAGGCCAGCTACTTCTGTTTCTAAAAGATGTTTTTTTCATCAATAGGCAAAAAACAAAATTAAAACCCCTTCAGAAAATATTGTCTAAGCTTGACTTCCATATATAAACTCCTTTGATCACCAAATATCATAGCCGCAAATCAATGATCATTAGTTGTCATATGCAACCATGTTAACTATATCACACATAATTACATTTCAGCAAAATGTGGAAAACTATGTTCATTGTTCACAGTAATTTGACTGAGTGTAACGAAATCTATAAAATATGATTCAGGTATACTATTGAAATTAGAACTACAAGCCATTATATTACATTACTACAATAAAATTATGTTCTCAGGAGACCTGGTAATACAAAGGACCTGATGCCTTGATCACGTGACTCTTAACTGCAGGACATCACAAGATGATAGCTAGATCCAGAGTGTTCATTTCACAATAACAACATAATTTATCTGTCAAATTTCACTGTCCACACGCTAACAAATGCATAATGTACAATTGCCTAATACATTTAGCAAAATATTAAAACTGCTCCTCTAGTCATAAATAAATGTTAAATAAACCAAGTCAGATCACAACAGAGTGCTAACAAAGTCAAATATCACTAACGATCAACAATAAATCAGAAAAGTAACTGACCAAAGCAAAATCAGTCAAAGAAAATTGCCATGATATATAAATGTAATTACTACATGTGACCAAGATAACTTTGTCACTGATCACTTGAAACAACAGGGAATGCACGACTACCTAGTGGCTAGCATGCCTGTCGGCAGATGTAGAGGCCATGGGTCAAAACATTGATCAGATTAAGAGCATGGAAGCCCTTGCCAATTAAGCCATAAAATAGTAATGCTAATGGAAGAAAAGGCTAGATAGCTATTACCATCAAGCCAAGATCATGGAATGTGAACAGGTTAATGCTAAATGTACCATTTATGATTCTCCTAAAAAAATAAGGAATCCATTAAAGTCAATTTACATCAACCTTGATCAATAATCAACTTCATCAAGTCATTTGAGCAAGAAAGCTTCTGTATTTATTATAGGATCATTTCATCCATATCACTGGTGCATCATGCTGAATGATAAAAAATAAAACCAAATTCATTGGACTAATGTCAAGTGTTGCTTAATTTAAACTGAAACAGGTCAAAGGATTTGATGGTTTCAAAGATTTTATGGTTTCAAAAAAGAGTTAGTGATAGACTGCACATCAGCAAATACTATACTAAAGAAAGAACCCCAATGTACATAACTACATTTGATATCATCCTACTGCCATCACTTTGGTCTAAATCATCATTAGATTCATTGTTAAATCATCAATTTTTAAACACACATCATCAGGAATACAGTCATTCAAAACTTCATTCACACTAGAGTTTTTCTCGTGCCTATATTTAATGTATGTGTAATATGCATCAAAAGACAGACAGACCAGACTGTCATAAAGAACACGAAACCTTGTTGGCAAGAAAAAGAAATTGACAAGTTGCGAAACAGGTCCAAGGGTCCATTCGGCTGCCAAAAGCAACTGTCCCTTGTCTTTGATTTCTTGCACAATGCTGCTTTGCTCTTGGCCTTCAAGAGTCCCCAGCAGAACAAAAAAAACCACAATGCCAATCGGAGCCATTATCAACTGATCTAACAGAACCTTTCTTACGACTACACGCACAGAATATCCCGGAAAAACTCGGTCCAAAAAAATGTACCAATAATGATATACTGAACCAAACACCAATCCCTGTACACACTGATTTCTAGTTCGAACAGGATTCCATTCTTTACGAAATCCACTTAGTTTCTCATATCGTTGGTTAATAACATCACCAGTTGCTGCAAGAGAAAAGCCAATGGCTGTATTTGTCAGAAGAAGATATTTTGAAAACAATTTGTGTCCTATTTCTCTGACTGTCTTCACTACTATTTTCTGAGACAACCTATGCAGTAGCCCAGCCATCTGTCAAAATTAAAGAAAATCAAACAATCAATTAAATAAAATCAAATTTAGCTTAAAAGGTTAAGAATTCAAAGTCCAACATAATAATGCAACCTCTGGAAATTTAAAATACAATCACACTACAAATAAAACCTAGAATGCTACCAAACAGTGTAAATAGCACAAAAAACAAGTGCTGAAAAACATTCAGCAAAATTGGAAACCTGAGGAATCAAAAACTAAGAAAAACTAACAATTTAAAATCTACTTTTTAAACCCAATCAATTGCAATATCAAATGAATCAATCATAAGCTGTATAACAGCAGCAAATACAATCTTGAAATCAGATCATATATTAGAATCCTTAAACTTTACTTATATGCCTGTTTGCACCAAAGTATGACCAATGTACAGTTGTACACTTGTACAGTGATATACAATCTTTTAATCTAGGGTCTCCACTTAAAATTCATAGCAAAACTGGGTAATTTAGTTATATAGATTTCAGGTTTTTTTGCAAGTATATAATTTGAAACTTATGCGGCATGGTAATGGTAATGGTTCTGGACAACTTCTATAGCACCATAGCATGGCAAAGGCCAAAGTCAAAGGCACTGTCAACAACACTGACAAAAAAACATGGAACGAAAGATGTTGGTCTTGAGGGAAAATCTGCTCAGATGGCACAAAAGAGTTCGCTGTCGTGTTGAAATTGGGCAGTGAGCCCTTCAGAAGGCGGTCTTCTGCAAGAAGGCGTTTCATCGAAGAGTCAGCAAAAACGCAGAAAGGATGTTGAAGGACCGCATGGATGCTGGGAAAAATTTTCCATGTGGCAAAAATCAGGCGGCAAATCCTTGAGGGCAGTAGTCTGCGAGACAGTAATCCATCGCCGAACTTGACAGGAACAGACTGAAGATGGAATTCTGCGCGTGAACCGGAAAAGTCTTTGCCCTTTGACTCCATTGACTGACTGGTGGCTTAGATAAATGGCGGGCCAACCACGCCGACACGGGCGACTTAAATCCGATTCGTTTGGTGCAGAGAACCGCAAAGACGATTGCCGACCGTTTCAAAAATGACAGCTGGGCGACAATCCACGAAACTAGTGCAAAGAAATAAGCGCAAGACATCGGTAAAACCACTAAGAATGGCGTTATTCCGCAGCATGTATGGACACGTGCAAGCAGCCAAAAAGGCGCTACTGGAAGGCATAATGCTTAGCCCCTGAGATTTAGCACTCAGAATCCCAAGAATCCACTACATTTTCTATAATTACATCATACAGGCTTTCTCCTGTATTTTTTTCAATTTAGAGGTATGTCAAAATTCTAGTGTCACCAATAAAGAATTTGCAAGACATTACACTGTCAACTTATCAAGGCCCTTAGTTTTGTGTCGGCGAAATGTCCTGTTCCTTTATGATTGTCTGGATTCAAACAAGCTTCTTTTTAAATTCAGCAAAAATTGAGTTCTTGCCATTAGGTACTCCAGCTCAATTAACCAAATCTGAATCTCTGAAATCTGTAGTACTAGGAGATTCTGCTGTTGTTTTCTATAAGTTCTTCTGCTCACAACCTTGGTGACATTCGATTCTTCTCTCTCTTTCACTAGCCACATAAATTCAGTCTGCAAAATTTCTCATTATCATATTTGGGACATCTATCATATCAGACATCTCTTCCCCAAGATTGTTCTTATTCAGTTAGCCAATGCATTGGTATCTAGTCGCCTAGATTATTGCAAATCCCTGCTTTTCAGCATCACAAATTCCAATATGCCGAAACTCCAGAGTACAAAATTCTTCAGTTAGAGTCATATCCAAAACTCTTAGATTTGAACATATATCTCCAGCTAAACAGTCCCTACATTGGCTTCCTAACAAACGCCGAATTAATAATAAAATCTGACTTTTAGTATATAAAGCCATGCTATATAATGAACCCAATTACCTTAAGATGCGACTTATCCCTCGATCTACTAATCACTTCACTAGGTATTCAGTAGGACTTTCATTTGCTGTTCCTCATTCTCGTACAGTCATTGGCACTAGTTGTTTCTCAGTGTGTGGCCCTAGTCTCTGTAATACATTGCCAATATCACTTTGTATAACTAACACTTTATCATCTTTCAGATCCGGTCTTAAAACATACCTGCTTGACTTGGCTTATCCTCTTAGATTGCTCCTCCGCTGTTCTGACTGATCTTTCCGGATTGATCTGGCTCTAATTCAATTTGGATTTGGCGCGCCATCAGCTGATGCCATAGGAATTATGAAAGTGGCGCTATAGAAGTCTATTGCTTTATTGATTGTTTGCTTGATTGATTGATTGATTGATTGATTGATTGAAGACAAATTTGTCGCAGGATTATGTTTCGTGAACCTGGTCCCATGAGAAAATCAGCTGTTCACTAATTCTTAATTACGCCATCAGTCAGATTCGGTGTATCACAGAGGCATCATCACAGCATCCAAATATTCATGATATCGCAGTTATAATGCCGTTAATACGTATAAAACACTTCCGAAAATATGTTTAAAATAGAGAAAATAACCTTCGTAAAAGAATTCTCAAAACCATCTCAAAGATCATTTACCACATAGATTTATTATAATACATATTAAAGTCTATGATTTACCACCCACTGTTGCCGCTAAACCCTTTTCAAAACTAAGATATAATTAGATATAATTATAGTTTCTTCGAGGGTAGAGCTGGGTCGATTACGATTATTTTTTCCGATTACGATTACGATTATTTTCGATTATTTTTCACGATTACGATTTCGATTGCGATTACGGTTTTTTAAATAATCGCGATTTCGATTTCGATTATTTCACAGTACCTTTAGAAACTGGCTTTCCCGCCATATTTTACAGTATTCGGCAATCCTCTGTGTATCGATGCTCAGTTGGTCTTCAACAGGGATATGTCTACACCCCTAACATCCCCAACACCCCCAATTTGAGGTCGACACCCCCTAACATTTGGTGACGTGACATTGATATGCATACAGAATGCATATTTATTTATTTATTTATTGACAATTTATATAGCGCAGTACGCAAGGCTAAGGCCTACAACAAGAGCGCTTAACACAGTTCATATCCAATATTAAATAAATGTGTCTTCAAATTTCTAATGAAAAGTCCAGCTGAGACTGCTCCAGTCACATTGTCTGGAAGAGAGTTCCACAGGGCGGGATTCCCCCGCGCGAATGATCTTTCCCCAAACTTAGGGGTCTTGGACGGGGGAGGGACCAACAACTGCACTCTCCGACTGGACCTAAGAACCGATCTCCTCTCGATCACAGTCGATCTTCGTACAAGCACAGTTAGATAATCAGGACAGAGTGGATCGTGTAAAGCCCGAAACGTAAGCCAACAGCGCTTGTAGACAATGCGCTGTGGAACACGGAGCCAGTGGAGTCGATCTCTAAGGAGAGGAGTGATTAGCCCTGAACACCCCCAAACAGGCCCATTCAGAGGGGGGCTATGATGGTCATTCGGCCCGGGCCTCCATCATTTTGGGGGCCTCCCTTTGTTTCCTTGTCGAGAATTCTGGGAGAGCTAGAAAGCTAGATAGCTACTACTAGAAGGGGCCTCAAAATTTGGTGATGACCTTTTTGCTTGTTGATAATTTTGGGATTTTGGGAAAGCTAGGAAGGTATTCTGCGGTCCTCAAAATTGGTGATTACCTTTTTTCGCTTGTCAAAATTTTAATTGTTGGGAAGGCTAGGAGAGGCCTCGAAATTCCAACTGGCCTGGACCTCCTTCAGCCTCTGAAGAGGCCTGCCCCCAAATGGAGAAATAGACCCCACAACTTTATTCTCGGATGATCTTTTTTGCCTGTCAGACTTTTTGTGAGTCTCTATAACGGTTTTTTGCTTGTCAGCCTTTTTCGGTAGAGACTTCCAAATTTTGACACTCCCAGATTTTCCCGACACCCCAAATTCACAATCCTACAATCCTAGAAATAAACACACCCCAGATTTTCCCGACACCCCACCCCAATTCACAATCCTAGAAATAACCCTGGTCTTCAATCTCCTTAAAGGATCGAGCCTGGGCGGCAAGACCGATATCGTCAGCGTATCCAAACTTCCTACTGATGGTACCAGGTAGGCCTAAGTCGTTTGTAGGCCTATAGGCCTACAAATTGAATAACGTGGGGGCTAGAACTGGACCCTATGGTAGACCGTTTCGTCGACGTCTCCAGGAGCTGACATCTCCCAAGTGAACTCAGAACCGTCTGTCAGAGATGAGTAATTCCACAAGTTGACAGAACCAGGGTGGCAAGTTGAGCGAGAGTTTGTACATTAAACCCACCTGACACACCGTATCGAAAGCTGCTGTCAAACCCAGAAAAATGGTACCTGTCTTTAAACGCTGTTGAATCCATTTTCAATGACAATCTTATAATCAACGGTAAATTGATCTTTCTTTGAATCGGAAATATTGTATAACATCACTTACGGGAATAATCGAAAAAAATCGCGATTTCGATTATTTTTTCGACGATTATCGATTATTTCGATTTATTTAATAATCGTGTCGATTACGATTACGATTTTTTCAAAAATCGCGATTTCGATTTCGATTTCGATTAATCGACCCACCCCTATTCGAGGGCAATTCTGTTTTTCTTTATTTATAGAAATGTGCGATGAAATCTAGGGTCACAACGGTCACAACGGTCACACCGTCACACTATACATTATTGCTCTTAAAATAACTTTAAAATTGCCATGAAGCAAATTTAATAATAAATTTTGTCGGAAGTCGCTCTAGAGCAAAATTGATATTCAGTCATGACTCATGCGCGATGAATACGAAATTAGGGGTCGTCCATAAATTACGTAACGCGATGTTGGCACTTTTTGATCCCCCTATACGTAACGCAACGTAACAAATGTCAGACACCCTAAAATATGACGTAACAACGGGCTGACCCCCATTTTCCTCTTTCGAAAAGTCTTGACAAGCAAAAAAGGTCATCCTTGTATTTTTTCCCTCTCCAAAATCCATGACAAGCAAAAAAGGTCAAAGGTCATCACTTAAAATTGTTTGCGTTACGTCACATTTACGGACCCCCTCACCCCTCTCCCCGTCGTCACACTTAGTAACAAATGGCCGGACCCCCTAATCGCGTTACGTAATTTATGGACGACCTCTTAGTAAAAGATTTGGATGTGTGAACTTCGTGTTTCAAGAGGCTGCTTGAAGGGCAGTAGGACAATTGATTATTGAATGATTCAGATTTCGAAGGTGTGGCGTGATTGGACACTTACAAGCCACGCCTCAACCAATAGCGTAGCTGCTATAGTCTTACATTATATATTCTATAGAGTAGTTAGTTTAAGCGTCAGTCGCTCTCACACAGTCGAAGACTCTCACTCCGTTGCGTCCTGGATACGAACATTAATAATTAATATATGAAGTTATAATACATCTGTGTTGATCATAGTTATAGGCGTTAGGAAACGCCACGCCACATGGTGTCATCAGCGGAAACGAACTCACAGCCTTGCGTTTAATTAAAAAAAGTGAGCATTAGTTACTATGGCGACCAGATCGAACATTCCTCTGCCGGAGAAACTGGATCTGAATGCGGCGAACTTATGTGTGGAGTTCCGTCGATTCCAGGGCCAATGGAAAAATTATTGTATCGCTGCGAAAGTGTCTGGAGAAACTGCAGAAGTTCAGGCTGCGACTCTCCTAGCCTGCATTGGATCCGACGCATACGTCACTTTCGAGTCGATGACGTTGACTGAGGAGCAACGGAAGAGTACGACTGACATTCTAGAGGCCTTCGAACGGTACTGCGTTGGCGAGTTGAATGAGGTCTACGAGAGATACTTGTTCAACACCAGGAAACAGAGTCCTGGTGAATCGTTCGATGTATTCGCTGCAGATTTGCGACGCCTCGTCCGCTCGTGTGGATTCGGTGCAGCAGTCTTCAATGATTCGCGACCGTATTGTCCTTGGGATCCACGACGACGTAACCCGCCGGAAACTGCTTGGGACGCAAGGACTCGACCTTCAAAAGGCCATCGACGTCTGCAAGGCACAAGAGGCGACCGCCCGCCAATTCAAAGCCATCACGGAGACGGGAGCAGTCAACGCTTTGCGTCGCGACCCTCCGCCTCGCCGTGACCACAGTCAGCATCGTCGTCAGCACGATGGAGCGAAACAAGGGAATCGTCGACACGAAACCCGAGATCAAAGGCATCCGAGTCAAAACCGGAATCGCCCTGCGAAAGGTACAGTTAGAGATTCTTGTCGTTTCTGTGGGCGTAGCCATGAGCGCGGCAAGAATAACTGTCCAGCTTTTGGCGCTGTGTGTCGGCGCTGCAATGAGAAAAACCATTATGCTGCCCAATGAAAAGAGAAATTCTTCGTACGGAAGCGTAAAGCAGCTATCTGATTCTTTCGAATCTGTTCTCGTTCTGAATTCTACTGATTCAGGAGGACGTGTATTTACGCATTTGCTGATAAATGGAATGCGTGTCCGATTTATGATTGATTCTGGATCAACGATTACAGCCATATCATCGTCGATTTACGAAAACCTTCCTTTGCGACCAGCGCTGCGTCCAGCGAAATCAGTTCTGCGAATGTTTAGCGGTCTAGAGCTGCCGACAGCAGGAGTTATCGACGTCACGATTACTCATCCGACGACGAAAAACAATTACTGACGGAAATTTATGTCACTGATCATGACAGTCCTATTCTAGGCATGTCAATTTGCCAGAACTGGATCTCCTGCGCGTTATGGAGCACAACATCTGTGCGACCGAAGCTGTTTCACCACCTGCGTTGGAGCGACAGCTGACTGAAGCTGATGTCTTTGCTCGTTTTGGCGACCTGTTCGACGGAAATCTGGGACTGATGGAAGGTACTGTCCATCTGGATATAGATCCGTCGTATCGACCAGTGCAGCTACCACTGCGTCGAATGGCAATTGCAGTCAAGACAGAGTCGAAAACGAACTTCAGCAGATGGTTTCTCAAGGTATAATTACGTCAGTAACGGAGCCGACTGCCTGGGTCTCTGCGTTGGTTGTCACCATCAAGAATAATGGGAAACTCAGACTGTGTCTTGACCCTACAAGGACCCTAAACCCTGCGCTGATCAGAAGCCGGTACTGTCTGCCGACCCTCGACGACATCTTGCACAAGCTGTCTGGGGTTCGAGTTTTCAGCACAGTGGATTGTGAAAATGCCTTCAACATGCTTCAGCTTGACCATGAATCAAGTCTACTATGCACTTTTGACACGCCTTTTTCTCGTTTCAGATATTTACGTCTTCCTTTTGGTCTTTCAGTTTCATCGGAAATATTTCAGGCACGAATACATGCAGCACTTTCTGGACTGAAAGGGATTTTCTGCATTGCCGATGACATTCTTATAACTGGTTCTGGCAACACGCAGAAAGAAGCAATGCAGGACCACGATGCCAATTTAATTGCTCTTTTTCAGAGATGTCGAGAGAAGGGAGTTAAATTGAACAGAGAAAAGATGAAACTTCATCGAGATTGCATCACTTTTATGGGCCATGACTTAACGAAAGACGGAATAAAGCCTTCCGCCTCGAAAATCGAAGCCATTGAAAACTTCGCGCAACCAGAAGATAAAGCAGCACTTCAGCGTCTTCTCGGAATGGCCAACTATCTAGCCAGATACTGCCCTCACTACAGTGACGTCACGTCGGTGCTTCGTGAGCTTTTGAGTCCGACTCGCACTTCAGATGGGATGAACGTCACACTGAAGCCTTCGAGAAATTGAAAGGTATGTTAAAATCTGCGCCTGTTTTAGCCTATTTTAATGACAAGGAGGACTTGCTTGTTCAATGCGACAGCTCTCAAAAAGGCGTAGGAGCCCTTCTCCTTCAGGAAAATCGTGTAGTGGAGTATGCTAGCCGTGCATTAACAGACTCTGAACAAGGATGGAGCCAACTGGAGAAGGAATGTCTTTCAATATGTTTTGCGATGGAGAAATTTCATTACTACACATATGCCAGAAAAGTAAAAGTTCAAAATGACCATAAACCTTTATTGAGTATATTCAAAAAGTCTATCTCTTCTGCGCCAAAAAGGCTCCAGCGCCTGTTGTTAAAGCTACAAAGATACGATTTTGAAATGGAATACGTTGCTGGCCGAGATTTAATTTTGGCAGACGCCCTCAGCCGATCTTACATTGCCAGAGGCACTCCGCAGGAGTTCAGTGAAGAAATTGCTTTCCTAGAGACAGCAGATGCGGAGCAAGAAGCAGAAACTCGATTAATAACATCTCCGTCTACTCTGAAACTCATCACAGACGCGACATCCGATCCGAGCTACATCCGCCTGAAAGAACAGATTTATCGAGGCTGGCCCGACTCGCCGAAGGGGCTGACAGCCGACGTTCGACCTTTTGCGACCTTTGGAGATGAATTATCGGTTTGTCGAGGTCTCATCTATAAAGGACATCGTCTTGTCGTACCAGCACCGGCGAGACAGGAAATTCTAAACCGTCTACACTCGTCTCATATTGGACTAAACAGTTGTCTACGTCGAGCGAGGGAGGTGGTTTTCTGGCCAAATTTGACCTGTGAACTCCGAGAGAAAGTTCTGAAATGTCACATCTGCAATACATTCAGAGACTTGCCTCCAAAAGAACCACTGGCACCCATTCCCCCACCGTCTCGACAATGGGAAAGAATAGCAGTCGATATTTTCGCATTTCAACAGCGAGAATATTTAATTTCAACAGACTTCCTCCGTGGATTCTTCGAAATAGACAGATTACCATCGAAGTCGGTGAGCAACATAATTTACTGCCTAAAACAACATTTCGCAAGATATGGTATCCCATCATTTTTGCATAGTGATAACAGCCCATTTAACTCAATGGAATTTAAGAAATTCGCAGACAAATACGAGTTTCAACATGTCTTAAGTTCACCAATGCATAGCCAAGGAAATGGCAAAGCAGAGTCAGCAGTTAAAATGGCTAAGAAGTTGATGAAGAAAGCTTTAGAGGAAAATTTAGACCCCTACATTTCCTTAATGGAGTGGAGAAATTGTCCTTCCGAGAGATTGGGTCTAAGCCCTGCGCAAATTATGTTTGGGCGTCGAACACGCACAAAATTGCCTATCAGCAGTAAACTACTGGATACTCCTTCTGCAGCCAAGGTCCAACAGACATTAGAAAGATCAAAATTGAAGCAAGCCGCTTACTACAACAAAAACGCGCACAACCGACGGAAGCTACAGAAGGGAGACACTTGTCGTGTAAAGGTACGACCGACCGACGACCACTGGAAGAAAGCGGAAGTTACAGACGTCCTTCCACATCGATCGTATCAACTTCGGCTGGACGACGGTTCAATCAAACGAAGAAGCTCCCGGCATGTCAGGTTTTCCTTGGAACCCCCTGTCATTTTCCAGGAGGAAAGCGAAGGACAAGGACAACCATCAATGAAAAGGGAAGAAGACAGCCGTTCGAGACCACCGTACAAATCACTGGTGCATGAAGATCAACACTCCACCAGCGCTGCGAACGAACCATCATCTGATACAACTGAGGCAATCCCAGCGCCACCTAGGGAACAACAAATAACTACTAGAGGAGCTGAACCATATAAGACTAGATCTGGCCGTACAGTCAGAAAGCCATCTAGATATAAATAGTTAACATTTTAAATTTCTGTTTTAGATGACTGATAAAGTTTAACAGAACTGCTATAAAATATTAATTTTCTTAATTAGATAATGAGCCTAATTAATGGGAAGAGATGTGGCGTGATTGGACACTTACAAGCCACGCCTCAACCAATAGCGTAGCTGCTATAGTCTTACATTATATATTCTATAGAGTAGTTAGTTTAAGCGTCAGTCGCTCTCACACAGTCGAAGACTCTCACTCCGTTGCGTCCTGGATACGAACATTAATAATTAATATATGAAGTTATAATACATCTGTGTTGATCATAGTTATAGGCGTTAGGAAACGCCACAGAAGGACATCGAATTTTTGTTAAATTGGTATTACAAGTATGAATTGTGTGAGAACCACTGTTGTTCCCGTCCAATCTAATACCCTAAACTACTGAGGCTTATTTTGAACTCGTTTACAGTTGTAGCCATTATTATCTCCTCATCCAGTTCATTCCATCTGTCCACCACTCTTGCACTAAAAAATGCTGTTTATGTCTCCCAACCCGTTTCTTGAACAGATTCCGGAATGACCATCGACCGATGGAACGTGCGTTACTAAAATGGCGCTATAGAAGACATTTAGAAGTTCATTAATAATAATGATCAGAGAAAACGACTAGATCGATGTCGTAATAACAGCGTCACATTAAAAATTCAGACTTAAGGGCAGTCCCTACTGAATCACTTTAAACCTTGTTATATTATATTATATTATATTATATTATATTATATTATATTATATTATATTATATTATATTATATTATATTATATTATATTATATTATATTATATTATATTATATTATATTATATTATATTATATTATATTATATTATATTATATTATATTATTATAATTAAAGTCCGATTCACCAGTCTCGGTTTATGCCTTATGACGAATAGGCAATGGAGAAGTGGAGAACCTGATGCGTTTTGTCTTGATCGGTACGCTGGCCATTCAACTAAGCAAAATGAAGATAAAAGCATTCGAAGTGCTTGAAAGTACAGTACATTCTCTTATTACAAGAATCTGTAATAAATAAGAAGAACTATTTAATCGTTGCACTGCTTCTCTACGTTCTCTTTACTTTGCCTCATTTGAAAAAACTAGCGCTAAATGCGTTGCCCAAAGTGCATTGCTTGTTTGTGATATCTACGATCTGTTGTTGGCGCGCTGTTTTATTTTCATTTCCATTAATAAACGTGAAATTTAGAAAATAATTTTTCTCACGTTTGCTAATGAAGGCGATTGAAGGAGGTTTTGTTT
Organism: Metaphire vulgaris; assembly: GCA_018105865.1. Taxonomy (NCBI): domain Eukaryota; kingdom Metazoa; phylum Annelida; class Clitellata; order Crassiclitellata; family Megascolecidae; genus Metaphire; species Metaphire vulgaris. The sequence goes on from CM030853.1 coordinate 9,266,580, forward strand.
TAATCTAAGAATTTTGTGGTTTTCTTTTGATATCGTTAGAGGCATTTGTTGTATAGTTTCTTCACAGAGCTAATGTCGCTGTACTGAAGAGCTTCTCCATGTGGTTTGGAATACCTGATATAGCTCACCGCTGGTTCCAATCTTATCTGTAATCTCGATCTTTTCAAGTTTGCTACCTTAACAGGACTTCATCATTCTGCCTAGATCAGGGGCGTAGCTAGGGTGTTCGGCGCCTTGGGACAAAACATAGGCCTATTCGGGGCTTTTTTCAGTGAGAGCGCACGGGAACGGCGTTTCCACACCTTTTTTGCCAGATTGTATATATAATTATGGATATGTAATAATGCGTTTGTGAACATACAGTTACGGCGTTCCCACACCCGTTTTTGTTGAGTAAAAAAGGATGAGTTTCCAAACCTTTTTTCCTAGAAAAAAAGCCATGGACCTACTGATGGCGACCCCTCTAAACTTCAGAAAAAATTCTCAACTTCAGAAAAACTTAACATTCCTGACAAGCAAAAAAGGTTGTTGCTATATTGATCCTGGCTGTCCGGCGCCCGGGGACAAATCATCCTGATGGCGCCCCCACATCTTCATTAAAACCCTAAAAAGCAAAAAAGGTCGTTATAACTTTATTGATGCTTTTTTACTCTTTTGCTACCCTAAACCCGACTTTGGCACCCTTCCACCTCAGCGCCCAGAGACATATGTACCCCCTCGCTTCCCCTAGCTACGCCCCTCACCTAGATTATGGAGCACCACTAGGGTCTGTACTCAAGCCTGTGTCTAGCCTCTGCACTACATCACTTTCATCCTTGAGTAACTCAATTTAAATCATCAACGATACACTGATGGCGATCAACTACTGTATTTCTTTCCTTTATGCCATCTTCGTGTAAAACATCAGTCGTTGAACTTGAATCAGCATTCTTATCAATTTCAACACCAATGTCATCTAGCCCTTCGCTCTTAATCCATCCAAAACAGATAAAAGTTGTTAGCTATTTTGGCTTCTTTTAATAATTATTATTAATGGTATCATCTCATAATGCACTCTTGTAGCACTCGTGTAAGCGAGGAGTTGCAGCAAGGTATAATTGTAATTCATGAGGGCCATCTTCCAGTGAGTCATTAAAATAAATATATGTCCAACTTCAGTAATTTTCAAATCATTTACTAAATTTAGTTTATGATCGACTATAAAATAACAGAAACTTTATTCTTACTTCTAGTTAATGTCTTAATAATTCTCGTGTGCTTTAGATCACAAGATGAATATAAAAAGGAAATGTGATATTACTGAGGAGCGAACAGAAGTCAAGAAGTTCTCTGACTGCAGAGAAAATAACCATGAGCCACTGACAGATGTTATAGCTAATGGAATTACAGGTGACGGCAGTATTTTGAATAATGGTGGAATAGTTATCCAATCATTTTATGGAACTTCTAAGATGACTTATGTCAATCCACTTAAAAGAAAAGCATTCCAAGAAAACAGCAGGCATCTTTCTGAGGGTGAAGATGATTTGAAAGACACTGGGAATGTAAACATTGATTTGAAAAGACAACTTTTTAACTCTGAAAGCAATTCAGTTCCTGTTTGTGCAAATGCTGAGATGAGAAAATTCAAAATAAAACGTAATAGTAATTTGAAAATGAACCTGAAGACTATCAGATTGAAGAAGAGAAAGGTGATGAAATACTGCAAACCATTACACGATAACAAAATTGTAGCCACCAGTCAATGCAACAGTTCAAATGCTGCTTCCGTGAATTGGCCAGATAAGAAGTTTTTTCGAAATCGTTCTCCCAGGAAAAGGGAAATGTTGTCAAAGCGTGGACCTGCAGTACTTCTGAACCAGGGCTGTGTCAAATTTCAACTGAAATGTGGCCCAAAGTTGCAGAAACCAACTAAAAAGATACTTGTGTTGCCAAAGAAAAAACAATTTGTTCAGAGAGATGTCTGCAAGAAGTCTGCTGAAGAAATTGCTGGTGTAGACAGAGACAGTGATGTTAATATTAGCACACCTGACACTCCAGATAAAATCGCAGGTCACCTTCCTTTATCTAGTGCACTGGGACATAGCCCTGTAGTTGCAAATACCGAATCCGTTGCTGTAGATATTCAGTCTTCTGCAGCTCATTTCGAACCAAATGATTCAGTATCTGAGGCATCTGATAGCGGTTCTGCAACAGATATGCAAACTGAGGGTTTGTTAGAGACTTAGATTGACTATAATGCTTGTGCAATTAATATTTTACATTGCTCTATGTAATATGTTTAGACACAATTCATTTAATTACTGGCATGAAGCATAAGGTTGATTTGTTTAAACTGAGAACATCTTTTGCAGAGTTCACTGCATTTGATATATTTTGTTCTGAAACTGCAAATGTTCTAATTTTCATAAGATTGCAATGTTGTATTTTTGTTTATATGCCGTTATACTTGCACTTTAGTAAGACCTTTTGCAAGCTTAATTTATTCAATTCTTTTATTGACTGCACCCACATGCAAAGTGGCCTCTGTATTGTTCTCATTGTTGTGTAGTAATTTAATTATGTTATGCTTGCATTTACCAGAAGATAAAAAAATCTCCAGCCAGTGCATAACTGACATCAATATCTCTTGAAACAATTTTTTCTTTGTTCTTGCTGTTGGCATATAAAAGATGATTAATAGTAATTGCAGAGTGTGATTAATTCATCTTGTAAATAGACAGATGTTCTGTGCGGGTCTTTACATTGAGTAACTATTTTTAGCTGTAACTGAGAAACCAAACAAGTTGTTCCCGTTGTTTGGATCAGCCAGTAGTTCACCCGTTCGAAGATCACCACGGTCAGTGAATTTTTTGATTGGCTGAAATTTATTTTGTCATGATTTTGTGTTATGTAGGATGAAATTGCTTATTTTATTATAGTACTGCATGCCATCTTTAATTTTCAGCTTGATTTGATGCTTTTTATTATTTCATTGTCATTTATTAATTCTGATTTAACATTTAAAATTTTGAATAGTCTATGTTTCCAGATTTTTAGATATATTAATGGCTGATGTAACATGCCCAAATTTGTTGTTGGACACTAGTACTTGCTAGTGAGAATGCATTTATTATTTTGCACAATATATTGTATATATTGCATAAATTATTTTTGATACCTGCATTTCTACTTTTTTTTAAAATTTTCATATATGTATTTCTTGATTTGATTTGTTATCTAGCCAAAGAAATACAAATGCTGTCTCCAAATTGAAGACGTCATCTCATCCAAAGAAAACAGAACAGATGATATTGGTTGGTTACAGAAAAAATTTGCTGGCAATCTTGTCTACTACTTAGTGATGGATAATTTAATTTCTGATTAGTTACTTTATCTATTTTTGCCAATTATATTTTTAACCCAGTTAATTCTATTTGAAAATTGCAATTTGTTTTCCAATGGACTCGTTATTGCTTTTTGTTGGCATAGTGCATCGCAGTGGTGTAGCCAGGATTTCCAGAAGGGGGGTTTTTGTTTTGACTTTTGAAACTACTGACTTTGAAAAATTTTGACAAGCAAAAAAGGTAATCCTATGTATCTATCCTATGTCTTTCCTTCAAAAATTTGTCCTTTCAGATACTGACCAGCAAAACAAGGGTTGTGACGCCTATGTCGCTTTAAAAATGTTGGTCAGCTGCGTCAAAGGGGTGGTTTTGACCCTCAAAACCGTGTCCAAAAATTCCAAATGCATGGAAACACATTTAAAAAAATTTTGTCAGTGCCCAAGGGGGTTTTAACCCCCAAACCCCCTCTTGGCTACGCCACTGGTGCATCATATATATATGTTATGCTTTAGACCCTTATTTTCTGTACCCATTAAAATATCAACTATTAAAATGTGTAAAGTAAAGTTTCATGCTTTAGGACTTTGGTCAGAAATTGATTGGATCAGTGCCTTGTTCTGTGTGTGGAATGACTTATTTACGTGGTGATAAAGCAGATGAAATAATGCACAATAAATTTCATCAGCGGCTTCTAAATGCACTAAAGTTTGTGGTAAGTTTGTGTTCAATTTATTGAGGATTTTTCATGTTGTCAAGTAAAGTAACTATTGGTCACAGAATCGCATAGAGAAGATTTTTCATTTGAATTATAAATGAGGCTCTTGCCTTCCCACAAGTACTTTTATTAAAAGACAATGTATTTCTGAAGCTCATTTTCTTGTGATATTTAAAGGAAGTAGTTACATATCTTTTTCATTTAATGAATTTATTAGATGTTGAAACTTTGGTAAATATTTCTGTATTGTTTGTATTACATAGTTTTGCATTTGTTATTATTATTATTATTATTATTATTATTATTATTATTATTATTATTATTACATAGACAATTTATGAAACGCTATAGCATAGCTAAGGCTAAAGTCAAGAGCATTTTACATCAGCAATTCGTCGGTTCGTACAGAAAGATGGTCCTGGATTTTCCAGTAACTATTCATAGGAGACTCAAAAAGATGCGTCTTAAGAGCAGACAGGAACGATTCCACAGACGTAATCGACGTCACAGGAAGCGCGTTCTAAAGTAGAGCATTTCCGCGTGTTACAGATCTCTCCCCCAGCATCACCATCTTAGATGGAGGGGGATAAACTTTGTAATAAGTTTATTGGTTTTGATATATTCCTGCATTTTGATTTCAATGCAATAATACTTGATTTTCAAAGTAAGGTTTTGTACAGTTAACTGGCGTGAACTGATTGTTGCATATTGTACATGAACTGAGTAAATTTGTTTCAGTGACATTATAATGTTCATCAGTGCTGTTGGGATTTTGCAGGGTTGGCAGAAAGAACGTGTTGTACAAGATTTTTTTGATGGAAGTCGTGTCATTTTGGTAATTCCTGATGACAAATTTGCTCTGAAAAAGGTGAGTTAAGGCATTTGCTCAGTTTGGGTTTGTTCATAGACTTTGATTGAATTCTATATGAATGTAATGATGTCAATTCTAATAGTCATGTGAGTTTATTTCCGGTTTTTTTTGTATTAAATTAGCAGTAGCGGAAAATATTCAGTGTGCAAGACTCAAAGGAAATTAACATCTATCAAATTTTTTACAAGATTCCAGTTCTGCAAATACTTGATTTAAAAAAATAGGTTATTAAAATAATTAAGGTTGAAATGATTTGCTTGCTCCTAAATTGAATTGGATTGCATTTCTTAAAATGCAATTCAATTTAGGAGTTTTTCAGAGGAATTTAATTACTTCTTGCTTTCTGGTTGAGCACTGTCTGTTGTCAACATTTCCATTTATTGGTTTGTTAGATGGACGCCATTAAAAATGTTGTTGATGAAGATCTTGGTTTTGTTGTTGATGAATCAATCAATTTGCCATGGAAGGTATGTGAATATTTATTTCTGTTGATCGAAACTTTGTTAGTTTTATTATTTATTTTTAGTGGTATTCAAGCTTGATGTGGTATTCATATTATTTGCTATTCTAATCACTGACTCCTGTTCTTTTTCTTCATGAGTGTTTTACCCATTGTTGTCGATTACATGTTGAATTATCCCTTTCCTCTTTTCTCTTTTCTGCTTGGTCTCCATTGTATTGTGTGTGTGTGTGTGTGTGTGAGTATCTTTGTAAGGATCTTTCCATTCCTTTGGTGGTCTGCCTTTGTCTTTCCTCCATATCTCTGAATGCCAATCCCCCTTTTTAAATCTCTTCTCATGCATACTGCAGATATGTTTAAAAAATCTTCAGATTTCTTTGAATGAGTTGAGGATATATATTTTTGTCTATTCCTGGGTGTTTTCTGATCTTATGGCTGAATTTTTACCAGAATGATGTACATAATCCATATACAGGAATTAATTTCAAAGACTAATGTTGTCCAAGTAATGCATACATATCACAGTCTTCTGAATATGCACAGCTTGAATAGATTCAGTTTTGGCTTCAAACTGACACGTCTGTTCGTCCATTCATGATTGAATCTCGCCATTGTAGTCATTGCCAATCCTGTGGGTTCTTTCTTTGCACAGCCATCGTACCATGTCATGAAACTGTCCAGGTATATAAACTTCCCAGCATTCTGCAATGACGATGATGATGGCCTTTCCAAACATCATGTTTCTTGACTCTCCTGAATTAATTTGCAGTTCTGTTCTCTTGCCTTCTGTTCACTTATATTTCAAGTTCTGCTGAAAGATTTTGCAGTTATTTTAAGTAGGTTATTGTTGTCTCTCATTAACAGTTAGTCTAAATCAAATTGCAATTTAATTCAAATTAAGTAAAATGCAATGCTATTTGAGATTGCATAAAACAAAATATTCTATTTACGTGACACTCATAGATCTGTCTTCTAGAAATAACAAAAGATTTGTTAATTTAGCAGCCATTAGCTGTGTGAAAAATATTATTGATGTTTAACAATATGAGGCAGTATTATGACAATTTTGTTTGTCCTAGATCATGTCAAGGGAAAAATTCATAATATATGTGTTAAATTGTTGTTAATATTGTATAGGAGCTGGATTTATTTTGAATATTGTATTGTTTTTATTTTGAATTTTTAGGCATTTCTATATATAAAAGAGAAAAAGATAGTTGGATTCTGCCTTGCCCAAAGCATTAGCCAGGTTGTTTATTTCATTTCTCAGTTGTTTCTGCTGCTCTGTGACCAAAGTTAATTTTTTTGGGGAGGTTTGAATGAACTTTATTGCTTTGATTATTAGAAAGTTGTAATGAAATATTTTGTGTTATTTAGGGTTACCGGATGTTGAGTGATGACCAAAGTCAAGGGCAAGTTTCAGGGCAGAATCGGCCGTATTGCTGTGTCGAAGTTCCTGTATCAGTTCAGTGTGGAATTAGTCGTATTTGGGTTTTATCAGCAGAACGTCGCAAGCACATAGCAACAAAACTGCTAGATGTTGTCAGGTTGAAACAATATTGTTTTCACTTTAATTTGAAAGAGAAATCATAGTTCACTAAAAGACAAGTAACTGATTTTTTCATTCAGTGAGTCTTGTTGACAATTATTATATTAATTTCTTGCTCCGATATTTGTCTAGTTTGTTTGCATGTCTCACATTCATGTTTAGTCATTGGAATTGAACTGACCTGCTAACATAAAATATAAATATTTAATCTATTGCTTGTGTATTTCTAGGAGTCAATTTGTGATGGGTTATCCATTAAACAAAGATGAAATTGCTTTCTCTGATCCAACCCCTGATGGAATAAAATTTGCAGCAAATTACACTGGAACCACAAGCTTTCTTGTTTTTCGAAAATGATTTTGTTCTGAATGCTAAAAAGGATGAAGTTATGAGCATTTTCATTGTGTTTTTTGAAAATAACATTCAAGCGTTTGCTTATTTGGTTGGACAAAAATCATTCTATTTGTAGGTTGTTGTAAATCTTTATAATTAAATGTTTTTTGCTGAAAGGTTTGTAAAATTTGTTGTAATTAAGGTCAGTTTTAGTTTAAAATTTTGCAATTTTTTTTAGTATTTTGAAACTAATGCATTACTGTAGAGCAGTTAAATAAAGTTTGTTTTAGAAGATGGAGAGTTATCTCTTAAGCTTTGTGAAGTGAATGTTTGTCAGTTGTGCAATAAACATTTATCAGTGACAGAATTCTGTTTTGATTGTACATGAGTGATATGATTTTGTCATGTAAAAGAAGGTTAAAACTTTGCTTTTTAATAGCATGTGGAATTTTTATTTCACTTTTGTAAAATTTTGCTCTTTGAGCCTAAGTATTTTTCGCGGCACAATTTCATTGGTTTGGAGTAGAATACAATTGCTAATAATTATATTATTATTCGGAAAGGAGGTGTAGTCAAGATTTTCAGTCTAAGATTTAGACAGGGACTTCAGTCTACATACTAGTCCATTAGCATGATACTCAAGTACTCAGGTACTCTGAAAAAGTAGTTGACACACTTCAGTAAAGTTTTACAATATGTTAACAAATTTTGCATTTCTAATCACTGGAAGGCAAAGATGTACAATGTGTGTTGCCATTAATTGATTGGCTTTACTGCTGTTTAAGACGTGGTCTCCAGAATATGGGGATTGCCATCATTTCTACACGTCAACTTGGTCAGACCTGATTAGGGGGCTTTGAGGGCATTGTGAGCTTCCCAAAAGGCAAATAAATTTGGGTAATATTACTGTAGATTAAAGTCTTAAGATTTGGAGCTTAATTTCAGACTGTGTGACAGCATATTGGTAATCATCCTCCCGCCTCCCCACTCTATCTGATAAAAGTTTTCAATAGTTTTGTACTTGTCTCTTGACCAGTCTAAGCCCGAATAGGAAGTCCAGCCCCCGGTGACCCTTGGGCTATGCTAATGTTTGGCAACAATGACCAATTAAGTAGTTTGGAAGCCATTGACCAAAGGATGATTCCAATTTGTTGTCAGCTTCATGCATGATTGTATATGCATGTATGTGTATATGTGTGTGTATGTATGTATGTATGTATATATATATATATATATATATATATATATATATATATTCATATGTATATACTAGGGCTGTGGAAATTAACGATTAATTAATTGATTAATCGTTAAAAATTTTAATCGATTAAATTTTCTTTAATCGATTATTTTTTCGATTAGATGTTAATATTTTTGTAACGTATTTACTTGAATACCTACTTAGCTTACTAGGCTATATTTCTATTTCGTTCAGACAACAATGGCGAGTAATGAAAGCAATGCTGCAGTTAAGCATTTAGGCCCTACGGGGAGAGATGAGCAAGCACTTTTGTTTTGTTTTTAAGCCAACTGCAGACGGCAAAGTAGACAATACAAGGAGATAAGCAAAAAGCTATTTGTAGTTATTTTAATCGAAATTAATAGATTAAAAAATTTCCGATTAATCGATCAAGAAAATTTTAATCGTTTCCAGCCCCAGTATATACTGCATATTCTGCTTTAAGCCTAATCAAGCCTTAAGCTTGTAATACATATATGTGCAATTCAAATTTGGTCAAACCCATAGAGTTTTGTAATTTTGCTTTCAAAGTTCATTGTAGTAGTGTTTTGACTTAGTAAAGTGTAAAATTGTAACTAATAAAGGAATAAACTTATTTGAGTATAATACTGTGTTATGTGTTTGAATGTGCTGAACTGTAATTTTAGTAAAGCAAATCAATAATGTTAGTGGGAAAAATTGAATGATTTGCTAAAAATTAACTGAATTCATTTCTGCTTTTTGTAAAAGTATTTGTTTTTAAATTTATAAAAGTTTCAAACAGCCAATATATGCATTTTATGTATTTTTATTATGCCTTAAATATCCACAATGCATGATTGCAATCAGACATCATCTTTTCTGTCCATTATACTCCATAACTGTAGTGTCACAATGATGGAAGTCAACAGAAATGATAGCATTTTATGCGCCATTCAGTGACTACCGGTATTTGATCATTTAAACAGGTATGTACTTCAGACTGGTTTGTGATGAATAGCTCTTCTAAAATATTCTTGGCTTCAACTTTCAATGAATTGGGTTTGCACTGACAGCAGCCAATGAGATTGTCATGATACTGTGTGTTGTTTGTATTTGTTGGGGTGTTAAGTATAGGTTTGATTGTGTCAATGGTGGGGTCATGTGACCTCTGATGCAAGAACATCTGTGCATGCAAGCACATTTTGTGCCCTCAAGCAAAATTTGATTCAATTTCATCTAGTTAGTTGCCAGCTGGCAGAATGCAGCAGAATCTTTGGTATTTCGACTTCATCCAGTGGAGCGTTGATGCCGAAGTGAATAGTGCCTGAGGCTTGTATGTTGTTGTTATATTAATGGTTTTGAATAGACTGCTTTTGTTCAGTTCTGTGCAATGGAAGCAGTCTGACTGACAATTTGAAATTGTTAGCTGTTAGATTCTATGATTTAAACATCAGAAATTTTTATTGAATTGTGTAACAATGTATTTTATTGGTTTTGTGGTTTACTATTTGCTGTGTTCTTGGTCTGCTGGGGATCCAGTTCCGTTGAATTCTTCTCCGGTGTTTTCTGATGCAACTGACGTTCCGATTTCTCTGTTAAGCAGTGAAGAAAAGGCTTTTGACCACGGATCAATGGACGCGTTGTCTACAATAAATCCTGAACATGCCACTTCTGAGGCTCAAGTCTCGGCAAATTTCAAATCAGACAAAGAATTGGCTTCAACACAGTCATCAGTTGTCAATGGAATTACTGATATAATCCGGTTTCAGCAGCTGGTAAGATACTGCTTAGCCATATATAGAAGTCATTTAAAGTTTATCTAGTTACAATTTTACTGATTTATTACTAATGTTATTCTTATGACTACATTGAAATATCATTATAATATTTTAATGCAGAGCTGGCACTAGTAGACTACTAACATTAGAATAGCTTCTATTTGTGTCTAAACTGATTTTTGAGATTTTTCCAAAATCGATGCAGACATTTTTCTGAGGTGTGGGGAGGATGGATGAGAATTGTTCCAAAGTTGTTCAGAGTTTACCGGTAAATCTGATTTTACTAGAAATGTTCTAGTGGTGACCACCCCATTCCTTGCCAGGAAGCTCGCAATGCTCCCTCAATGGTCAGTTCAGAAATAGTTCACCTGTTTGGCTAATGGTGTCTTCCTATTTTGGAACACTGGCTACTCCACTCACTCATATGTATTATTATATACTATTATAATAATAAATTGTGTCGTTTTGTTTGTTCAGTGGTTGATTTATTAATTTGAATCATTTGTTCAATTATAATTTTTGCTTGTGCATTATAGGTTAGAACCAGCTGTAAATGGCAGGATACTAGTGGCTTGGAGAGACAGCCAAAGGCTTGTTCCAATGGGTCATGTGACCTCGGCCCTGTGACCATAACCAGAAATTCTGGATCAATACAACTGTACTTCTGTGAAGATGACCAGAACCTCCTGGTAATGTTTGCTTATAATTTGACAATTTGACTTGATTGTTTTAATGTATGTAGAAAACAAAATGTGAATAATTTTTGTGAGATGAGAAATGTTTTGCTTAATTAGAGTTGTATTAGGAGATAACAGCATCATTTGGTCTGAACACCCGATCTGTTTATTAGTCATGCCGATTTAATTCGATTATGCGATCACATATTTAACAATTTTTTAATATGCTGCATTTTCTTCTGTTTTTTTTGCAATTTTATCCACATTTTTCTTCATGTCTATAGCACTTTCTATTTTCCTCATATATAGACATGCATATAGAGAGGACCAGCATCTGTTTTGGTGGCATATTTTTTGCTTGTCAGCCCCTTTTTTACCAAAAAATCGCTGCATACATGCGAGGTGAAGTAGAAGTAGCCGCATAAATGAGAAATTTCCGCAATTTTCCCCGTATTTTTAGGACCTCTCGAGTCCCGCATTTTTGCCGAAAAATCACCGCTTTAAATTGGCATGACTAGCTTATGTATTATATGTAGATAGCTGACAGCATACATTTTAAGGTAAAATTTGCACATCTGAGGGGTTTTGTTACTAGAGAAATTGACCATTACTTTTTACTGAAATGATTTACGAAAAATTTCTAGTTTACTGTATGTTTTCTGGAATTTTAATCAAATATTTATTGATTTGCAATTTTTCAAGGTGACTCTGGCATGTCGACTGGAAGACAGTGAACGAGTTGTAGTTTTGCCGAGATGTGTGGCTGGTTCAAGATGCAGCATTGGCCCTCTGAATCTGAGCTATGAAAGCAAGCAATTGCAGGGCTATTTTTGTGATTCTCAGATACTACCCATAACAACAAGATGGTCGGATGAAACAGAGAGTTCTGTGACACAACATAAGCCACTTGATCATAATGGTTTTCTGTGGCACAGCAGGGGCAGGGCACAAGGAGATGATGATGTTGATGACTACAGTAGTAATGAGAATGACTGGAGTAAAGACAAAAGTGGAGAAAAGAAAGTTTATGATAAAGAGAATGATGAAGTTGACCCCATAAATGGTGGACAAGTTACTGAAAATGAATCGGTTGGTTATTCAGAAATGACTTCTCGCAGACCAGATCTCAGTCGTAAAAGAATTCCTGGAACAATCCCTTAATTACTTTCTAGCACTTCATCATGGAATGAGACTTAACTACAGGAAAAAGCAAAACAAAACTGGTATACATTCATTAAACACAAGCATGAACAAAAGATGTTAATATATTTGTATTGGCCTAAATTGTCAACTGTGCTTTCTATAGACCTGCGTTTTGCTCTCGTGTCTTAATGCTGCCACCAATTTATTGATGACTGCCGACCCCACGACTCGATCCTGGGACAGTCGCCCATCTCCATACTGCAAGCCTAACTTCATTGTTCTAATGGAACTGGTCTTGCAATGAGTACAGTGAGTGCAGTGCTCAAATTGTGGGACGATCACACAAGGATCTTGGTTTTGAATGTTTTGTCTTTTAGCACAGGAGCCCCGGTAACTTTTTTTCCCTTTGCCTGTCGGCCAACAAAGTTGATTTATTTATGCTTAAATGAAAAGCCTTTGGTTTGAGTGTCGGCAAGCAAGGACAACATTTCCAATGTGATACTAATTTCTAAGAGGGTGTCAAGCCTTACCAACTAACTGATGTTTTAAATTTAAATACAGTACCTGGAAGGTCATAATTTTAAAGATGAAGTCCAAATCAAACCCTCCTGAAAATGAGCTTTGTATGCCTACATAATAAATACTGTATGTTATGCTCTGCGTTTTTTGATTTTTATTTGCTTTTGTTTTACATGGCATTAAATTACAGTGGAAAACTGTTGGTGGCATGCAGGGTGTGATTTGTGACCTGGAGCAGTGGGGGGGAATATGTCGAGCTTGGGGGATGTAGTTGTTGGGAAATGTAGCAGTAGGGGGATGCAGTTTGGCAGTGGGGGGGGGGGAGATTCCCCTCTTCCCCCTCGCAAATCGTGCCCTGGTGGCATGGACCAACACTTTCTGCACCCAGGCGCTGATACAGGTATTGAGCTTCAGGTGCCCTATTGACCGCCCCATTAAATTTAACTCAACGCAATTCTAAACAAGGTGTAACCTCATCGTCCCATCAGTGCCGATATAAGCAGACACGTTTAATCATTTTACTTTGATAGTCATAGTCAGGAACGGATTAAGGTCCGAGTGGGCCTGGGGCTGAGAAAAAAGGTCGTCGCCTATACTGAAAATCTCTGGCAAGCAAAAAGGCTATCTCCTTTCCAAAACGTGCTGACAAGCAAAAGAGGTTATCTCCCTTCCAAAAGTGCTGGAAGACAGGCACACTCTGAAATGGTGGATAATCTAACGAAGGAATGCACGACGTGAAATACGTGTACAGATTCAGCTGCCATGTTTGTAATTTATGTATAAAAGTCCGGCAAATCGTACCCAGGGTATGCACAAGTAAATAATTATATTAGCGACAATTATACAGCGGAAGAAGTGATGTGATTCTTTTGATGCACATGTCGACATCTTGCTGAGTGAAGTTAAATGCCAACTGTCTCAAAAATGATTTTGATTTGAATTAGTATTAAAATAATCAAACTCACTAAAATAGATTAAAAATAAAATCAACGTCTAAAAATGATTTTAAATAAAAATCACAAATCATAATAAATTTTATTTCAAATCGTGATTTCAAATTAATTGATTTCAAATCATGCCCAACACTGATTCCTATAAATTAGGGGTGGGTCGATTAATCGAAATCGAAATCGCGATTTTTGAAAAAATCGTAATCGTAATCGACACGATTATTAAATAAATCGAAATAATCGATAATCGTCGAAAAAATAATCGAAATCGCGATTAATTTTCGATTATTCCCGTAAGTGATATTATACAATATTTCCGATTCAAAAAAAAAGATCAATTTACCGTTGATTATAAGATTTTCATTGAAAATGGATTCAACAGCGTCTAAAGACAGGTACCATCTTTCTGGGTTTGACAAGGTGGGTTTAATGTACAAACTCACGCTCAACAACCCTGGTTCTATCAACTTGTGGAATTACTCATCTCTGACAGACGGTTCTGAGTTCACTTGGGAGATGTCAGCTCCTGGAGACGTCGACGAAACGGTCTACCATAGGGTCCAGTTATTATTCAATTTGTAGGCCTAAACAAACGACTGGCCTACCTGGTACCATCAGTAGGAAGTTTGGATACGCTGACGATATCGGTCTTGCCACCCAGGCTCGATCCTTTAAGGAGATTGAAGACCAGGGTTATTTCTAGAATTGTGAATTGGGGTGGGGTGTCAAAAATCTGGGGTGTGTTTATTTCTAGGATTGTAGGATTGTGAATTTGGGGTGTCAGGAAAATCTGGAAGTGTCGAAATTTGGAAGTCTCTACCGAAAAGGCTGAAAGCAAAAAAACGTTAGCCTATAGAGACTCACAAAAAGTCTGACAAGCAAAAAAAGTCATCCGAGGATAAAGTTGTGGGGTCTATTTCTCCATTTGGGGGGCAGGCCTCTTCAGAGGCTGAAGGAGGTCCAGGCCAGTTGGAATTTCATGAGGCCTCTCCTAGCCTTCCTAACAATTAAAATTTTGACAAGCGAAAAATAATCACCAATTTTGAGGACCATACAAAATCTCAAATTATCAACAAACAAAAAGGTCATCACCAAATTTTGAGGCCCCTTCTAGTAGTAGCTATCTAGCTTTCTAGCTCTCCCAGAATTATAGACAAGGAAACAAAGGAGGCCCTCAAAATGATGGAGGCCCAGGCCGAATGGCCATCCTAGCCCCCTCTGAATGGGCCTGTTTGGGGTGTTCAGGACTAATCACTCCTCTCCTTAGAGATCGACTCCACTGGATCCGTGTTCCACAGCGCATTGTCTACAAGCGCTGTTGGCTTTGCTTCGGGCTTTACACGATCCACTCTGTCCTGATTATCTAACTGTGCTTGTACGAAGATCGACTGTGATCGAGAGGAGATCGGTTCTTAAAGTCGGAGTGTGCAGTTGTTGGTCCCTCCCCCGTCCAAGACCCCTAAGTTTGGGGAAAGATCATTCGCGCGGGGAATCCCCGCCCTGTGAACTCTCTTCCAGACAATGTGACTGGAGCAGTCTCAGCTGGACTTTTCATTAGAAATTTGAAGACACATTTATTTAATAATATGAACTGTGTTAAATTGTTGTAGGCCTTAGCCTTGATACTGCGCTTATAAATTGTCAATAAATAAATAAATAAATAAATAAATATGCATTCTGTAAATATCATTGTCAATCACCAAATTTTTATGTTAGGGGTGTAGAAATATCCCTGTTGAAGACCAACTGAACATCGATACACAGAGGATTGCCGAATACTGTAAAATATGGCGGTAAAGCCAGTTTCTAAAGGTACTGTGAAATAATCGAAATCGAAATCGCGATTATTTAAAAAACCGTAATCGTAATCGAAATCGTAATCGTGAAAAATAATCGAAAATAATCGTAATCGTAATCGGAAAAAATAATCGTAATCGACCCAGCTCTACTATAAATACTATTAGTCGGCGATTCAAGACATTTGGCAAAGAAAGGTTGATTAAATTTGTTTATTATGTAGACCTAGGCCTATTTGCGTGTTGTGAGCATAAAGATCAGCGGCGGATTTATCACGGTACAGATGGTACATCAGTACCGGGCCCACGTGCAAAATTAAAATTTAAGGGCCCACCTTTTCTATTGACAATACACTGTATTTTAAAATGATTTTTTAATTATTTCTTTATTTGAACGACTTTATTTTCGGAATATAAACTTTAGTTTTAAAAATTGAAAAACAAATTCGTGTAGGTGCAGCCATATTTGTCACGCAACCTCCTGAAAAGCTTCACAAGCAAACAGTGGCGGTTCCAGGAATTCTTGGTGGGGGATGGCAAAAATGTATAGGAAGTTGGTGTTGGGGATGCAAAGTGAAGAAGAAGAAAAAGAAAACAGAGGAAAAGGTCATTGTTTGCCCACTAAATGTTAATAAACCTTGCAAAAAGGTCGACAAGCTAAAAAAAGAAGGCAATTCGCAGTATTTTTCACTAAATATAAAAACACCGGAAAATAGGTTGACAAGCAAAAAAAGTTCATCCCGAACCTCGATGGGGGATGCATCCCCAGTCATCAACGTGGTGGAACCGCCACTGCAAGCAAATAAAGGTCATCGCCATTTTTTCACACTTTATCTGTAAATCTGTAAATTTTCCGAAAATGTTCCTAGATTCTGAAAAAAAAATCTAAAGTTTCATCGACACTGTAGACTATTGGTTTACAGAATTTATACCCGAAGGCTTCCATGGAAATATGTGCGCCGGGCCTAAAAATGTTAATCCGCCATGCACTGATAAAGATGATAACCGATATTCAGTCAAGCAATAAGAAACCAATATAATGTGACCAAGAGTATCAAAGACATGTGAGAAATCAACGATTCTTAAATAGTTTATGCTGTAAAAATTGACGAAGTTGCTAAAACGTAGGTACCGATGGCAGTTTCGAAGTCAGCGATAGACTACCGTCAAATAGTCTAGATGCGTAGCACCGTGGCTGTTGTGGTGGTGTAGCCCACTGATGAGCCTCGCCAGCCGAGTTCGACTTCTCTTGTGTTGACTGCAACGAAATAATTTCTTGAAGGCGCTTCGAAAGTCCTTCGAACACAGTCCGTAGATGATCGGATTGATGGCAGAGTTACAATAACCGAGCCAGAAGAAGATGGTGAAGACCCACGCCGGAGTGCAGTCGGAACAGAAGGCACCGAGAAAGTAAACGGTAAAGAACGGACTCCAACAGATTATGAAGCAACCGACGATGACGCCGACCGTCTTAGCCGCTTTCTTCTCTCTGTTGAATCGTCTCAAATGAGATCGAATATGAACCAAACCCTTCTTTCCTCCTCCTCCTCCTCCTCCTCCTCCTCCTCCTCCTCCTCCTCCTCCTGTCGTGACCAGGCTGTTTATGCTGCTGCTGGCCGTCATGGTGCTTCGGACAGGTGAGCAGGCGGTTCGCAGAAGACATTCGATGCTCGGCGGAATTGTATTCAGTTCGAGCGGTTCGCGCGATGACGTTCTTGACGTTTCGGGTGAGTCGTGAACGTTGGACAGCGGCGTTCGAAACCGATGACCGCCGCCGCGGTCGAATGCGTCGACTGAGGGAGACGACGCCCTCGAGCTGCAGCGCGGTGACTCCGCCAGACGCTGCAGCAGATGCACCGCTCCACCGCGATGGACTCGAAGGTTGACGGATGTGTCTGAGGAACTGGCGGCCAGGCCGAGGGTTGTGGCATGTCTTGTTACGATGCCCCTCCGCAGGGATTTCGTCGCTTTGGCCGCCGTCTGGTAGATGTGAACGTAGAAAGAGACCATGATGAGCATCGGTATCCAGAAGCTACCACACGCTGAATAGATGATGTATCCTGGTTCCGAAGCCAATTCGCAAACCGGGAGTCTTATGCTCCGCAGATAGCAATCGCCCTGCAGAAGAAGCCCGGTTAGGTCCTCTGGGATCGTCACTGGAATGAGCAAACTAGAGACTTCTGTTAAGCTGCTTCTGGAGTCGGACTTTGAGTCGATCGCCATTGATCCATCGTCATGGATTTTACTCTGATTCTGAGCTGGTGACGAAGTTGCTTGAGCTTCCAGTCTCTGGTCTTTCCATCCGAGAAGCGGTGGAATGCAGATGGCAAGCGATAACGTCCAGACGATGGCTATGGAGATCTTTGCCCGCAAAGACGACATCAGCGACGGGTATTTTAATGGGCATCGAATGGCCAGGAAGCGATCGAGACTGATGACGCAGAGGTTGAGAATGGACGCCGTGCACAGCCAGACGTCGACGGCCAGCCAGGCGCTGCACCAGAGCGACCCGAACGGCCAGTAGCCGAGGACTTCGTTAGCGCTGGAGAACGGGAGGACGAAGAGACCGAGGAAGAGGTCGGACATGGCCAGAGAAACGATGAACGTGTTCGTCACTGTTCTTAGTTTTCTCTGAGTCAGCACGGCGGCTGCCACCATACCGTTGCCAATTATGATGCCGAGGTCGAGCAGAAAGAGGGCGGTCATCGGAGCGATGAAGCCGACAGATGCAAACCGGACAGCAGATGTCGCGCCCTCGGCAGAGTGACTGCCTCCTGGGCCGTCGTCGCTTCGTCCGTCATCTGGCGGGCAGTCTTCCTTCGTACTCATCGTTGAAAGAATGTCGTCGATGGAATACATCAGGGAATGACGAGGCGCTGTGGAGATGACGCCGATCGATTCATCTGGAATGCACACTATTCCGCTTTTCATTCTTTAACAACCTTGAAACATGAATGGTTTTACCCAACATACTGTAGATTGCATTTCAATGTAATTATAATTCCATCATCATCATCATCAGCAGCAGCAGCATCATCAGCATCATCATCATCATCATCATCATCACCATCATCATCACCACCACCATCATCATCATCATCAACAACAACATCATCAGCACAGTGTTGTATCAGTTATTGATTGTTTTTCAGTTACAGTTACAGTTATTGAAATTAGGGTACTTTCCCGTTTTCCGGACCCCAGTGAAGAAATATTAGGGTTAGGGTTAGGGTGTTAGAGTTTTAGCCTAACCTTAACCCTCACCCTCACCCTAACACTAACCCTAACCCTAACTGCCACCCTAACCCTAAGCATTTCTTAGTACTGTATCTCTTCATTGGGTGCGGATAACGGGAAAGTACCGAAATGATTTTCCAGTTATAGTTACAGTTAAAGTTATTGTCATTTTCAGTTACAGTTTCAGTTACAGTTAATTATTTTTCAGTTATTTTCAGTAAATCGTCACCGAACACATTAATGAAATTTTGATGCTTTTTCTTAATACTCTATTCTTTCTAATTGATTGAAAAATCTACTTATATGTGCATATATCACATGCATGTCCATCAAAACATCAGTGATGTTAAAAAGGACGAGGACGAGGACCGACCCCCAAGGATAAGGATAAAAGGATAAGGACGGGGACCCACTTCCCAAGCGCAAGGACCAAAAAGACTGACCTCCAAGGACAAGGATCAAGGACATGGACCGACCTCTGTAAAACAGAAAAGGACAGAAAGGTTAAAACCAAAAACAATTTCAATTTGAATCACAAAATTTAAAAAGCAAAAAAGAGAATGCTGTAAAACAAAATAAACTGTACAATTTCGCTATATCGAAGCTCAAGGGACTATGATAAAAACTTAGATATATCCGAGTTTCATGGTATCTAATTCCGGATCATATAAAGCCAAAATTTAATTTTTTGCAAATGTGAATTCCCCGCTGTTATACCATCTACACGTAAAATATCGATTTTATGTCAAAATATTAAGATCTATATCAACAAATGTTAAAAAGTAATAAGGCCTATCTCTATATAAAGAAATCAAATGAAAAAGTATAACCAAACCTTTAAATTAAGAAAATCACTTTCTTTAAAATCCCAATGTTTTTGTTTATCGGTGGCAGTTAACAAGGTCAAGCTGACCATTGATTGACCTTGTGGACAAAGTAGGCTACAGTAATTAAAGTTTCCAAGTCACTGAGAGCGGAGGTCTTGAGGGGAGTGGAGCAAAACCCTTCCGCCGGCTTGGTCTATTTGAGGTCTGTTTATTCAGCCATAGTACACCTAGAAAAAGTGGGGGACACAACCCTAATGTTTTCCCCCTCACTACCCTACCCTAACCTCTCAAATCGGGGAGGTAGCTTGACCCTTGCGGCCTGATAGATGTAGGCTATTGTTGGCCCCGACTGCAAAGTTTAGAGCCGAGGAGACAATAACCGGCTATACAAAGATTTTCCGAGTCCATCGACCAAAGTCAAATTATTATATTTACATTAACATAATTATCAGTACAATTGAAAATGGCATGCAGATTATTTGATTCATAAACATGACATAAATAATTTCTGAAGATAGAGAGTTTCAATGTGTTCAATCGAAGATCTTTTTGTGTGGTGTTTGACTTCTTAAGTTTGTCATTTTTTCAGTTATTTTTACTCATTTTTTTTCAGTTATTTTTTGGGATTTTTCTTATTTCAGTTATTTATTTTTAACTGATATTTCAGTTACAGTTACAGTTACAGTTATTGGGATTTTTCAGTTATAGTTACAGTTACAGTTAACTGATTTGCTATTTTTCAGTTAACTGATATTTCAGTTACAGTTGCAGTTAACTGATAGCCTACAACACTGCAACAGCATCATCATCATCATCATCATCATCATCATCATCATCATCATCATCATCATCATCATCATCATCATACCATCGTTGCATTAGGTGACCCTGGCCATCTTCATCATCAGTCTGACAAATACTATTATTAATGGAGGAGATCCGTTGGCACTGTTGACGTTAGATCGGCGTAATGTAAAATACAGTTGTACACTTAACCAACTATAGCGTGATTTAAGGTGGCTTAAGAGGCGTTACTGCCTTGGCGAAAGCCACTTGGGGCGCTAACAGAACTTTAACCTCACTCCGTCAGCCAACCGCTCCAGTGGGTAACCCACTCTGCCATCTGCCATCAAGTCTAGACTCTAGTCTAAAATACTGTAGCCACGAGTAAAACTTTAGATCTATAACTCCAACATTTGTGGACAAATTGAACAGTTTGGACGAGGTGGGAGTGACAGTTGAAACAGTAAACGGATTCAAAGGCTATTTCGGGGAACTAGGTTATTGAATGTGAAGAGTTATACTAGTGGTTTTCGCACAGGATTACTTAGCCTCCAAAACCACTTAAAATCACACTATTATTAGCTCAAAGTTAAAGTTAATCTTGAACATACAGGAAGGACGAAGATTTAAGATAAAAGTACGGATTTAAGAGAGATCACGATCTTAATTAAGTAGGCCTATCTCGGTACGCGGACTATTGACCACAGGACGATTGACCATAGGACGATTGACCATAGGACGATTGACCAGGACGATTGACCACTGGACGATTGACCACAGCGGACTTTTGACCATTGACGATTGACACAGCGGACTTTTGACCACTGGACGATTGACCACAGTGACGTTTGACAAAAAGAGCATAGACAATAGCGGGCTTTTGCAGGAATTAATTTTGATAAGTAATAATAAAATCTGATTTTTTCAAAAGATGCACCGGTTTTGTTATTCCTAGTGTATTATCATCTGCAAACTTTTCATATAAGGAAATTCAGTTTGCAGATGATACGCTGTAAAACCATTCATAATCACATTATTATTATTATTACTAATTCATCGAAAGAAGCCCGCTATTATCTATGCTCCTTTTGTCAAACGTCACCTGTGGTCAATCGTCCAGTGGTCAAAAGTCCGCTGTGGTCAATCGTCCAGTGGTCAAAAGTCCGCTGTGGTCAAAAGTCCAGTGGTCAAAAGTCCGCTGTGGTCAATCGTCCAGTGGTCAATCGTCCTATGGTCAATCGTCCTGTGGTCAATAGTCCTAGAACCCCTATCTCTCACGATCTAAGAAGTGTGTCTTTCTTATATGTAGGCCTATCAACATTTTGTTAATGATCGCTGTTTTCTTATTATTATTATTATTATTATTATTATTATTATTATTATTATTATTATTATTATTATTATTATTATTATTATTATTATTATTATTATTATTATTATTATTATTATTATTATTATTATTATTATTATTATTATTATTATTATTATTATTATTATTGGTGGTGGTGGTGGTGGTGGTGGTGGTTGTAAAATATAGTAAAGACACCTTTAATTAATCTTCATTTCTATAATTAGGACTAAGTATATAATAAGAATAATCCACATATTTTACTATATGACTTCTATGTTCACGCTTTGAGGTTTTGAGTTGAAAAATAAACTTCTGTTCTGTTAATTAAAAGTTAAATAACATTTATCAGCGGCGGATGATCTTCTGGTGTAGATCATCCGCTGGAATATTATCGTCTATTTAATTTAATCTGTTCAGGCTCCAATTTAAGTCTAACACTTGGAAAGGTTTAGCACAAGGACACTTCATAACTTAGAAATTGTGAGGAAGAAATTAAGTCGTGCATTTATTTTACACCAAACATTCCTGACAAGAAAGTGTGTAATTTGGCAGACAGTCGCCGTCTCGCCGATTTTCGAAAATGTTTGCTGATCATATTTATTTGTCAGCAATTCGTCCATTTTTTACTTTCTTAAAATGTCCTTGTCGACTTCCTCCAATTTGCTTTTCACGTTGTCTGATTCTGCATCATTTAGAGAAATTAGTGTATGCACTGAATTCTTCGATCGTCTGATGGAGAACCGTTGTCAAAATTGAAGACTGCAACAGTAGAACACTATTATTATTATTATTATTATTATTATTATTATTATTATTAGTAGTAGTAGTAGTAGTAGTAGTAGTAGTAGTAGTAGTAGTAGTAGTAGTAGTAGTAGTAGTAGTATTAGGCCCTATTATTATTAGTATTATTATTAGTAGTAGTATTATTATTATTAGCTAGACGATTTCTATAGTGCAATAAGCATGGCAAAAATGGCCAAAGACAAGAGCGCTTTACAATACTACGTATAACCGATGGTGAATAGATACAGTCTTAAGATTACGTACAAAAATTCCAAGAGATCTCAGTCAGCTACACTGCCCCTCTCCCCGATGTAATTTTGAGATTTTCGCCAGGTATCGTTGGCTATAGCCTAGACTTTACTTTTGACGAAATTAATACAATCATTTGTGATTCTGGCGAAATTAGGTGACACCATTTAGCGTGATAAAAAGCCTAAAAAGGCGTTCGTTCGGTATTTTCGGCGTTCGAGTCATCGTATTTATGACCAAATGCGTAGAGATCCTGAAGCTAAGGACGACGGCGATCGCTGAACACACGTCGGTTTAATCGAAATACTTCGAGAGAAGTTTTCCCACTAAGCTTTTCAGCATGGGCGCTCGCACTTTAGGGCAAAGGGGGGCCCTTGCTCCCCTGGAAAATGCAAATACCAATTTTTCACATTGAAATTTCAATACCTTGCTAGAATATTAACCGTGTTAAAATGCGTTTTGCCTCTCCTGGAAAAATTTACGTGGGTGACCAAAAACAAAAAGTTAAAAATTTGTTTCTCAAAGATGAATCAAAGATGGCTAGGCGATAGGATGATCTGACGATATTTAGGGTAAGCAATCGAGTGGAGAAATGATGGTGAATTTCGTCGCTTTCGACGCAAATTCAGCAAAAAAAGTCGAAGATTTATGGCGTCCGATCGCCGGACGCACGCCTCCTTAGATGTCGTAAATTCTTTATTCCGGAGCAAAGAGCGACACAGTTACAGCGTTCGGCCGATGCTCAACTTCACCGACTCTCATGAATACTGAGTCTCCTTTGAATTCATTTCCCCGTCACTTCTCCTCCTCCTCCTCCTCCTCTTCCTCCTCCTCTTCCCCCGTCTACCTGTTTCGCTTTCATGCTGGTCGTCGGAGGTGGCCAGGCTGTCTCCGTTGTTTTCTCATCGCTGCGTTTGACTGATTTTGCTAATTTCTCATGTTCTGAGGGGCGTTGCATTCGATGGAAATGACTGAAGACCATGTTCGCTTCAGTTGCTTAGAGTCTTAGACAGCCGTTTCTTTCAGAAATAGATCTGCATTAGTGCCATTCTGCTGCCTCTTGTGTAGCGCTAGGCATCAGTCAGTCAGTCAGACTGTCTGTCTGTTTTATAATCTCCGTTTCTGTCTAAGCCGTTCTTTGCGAGAGAAATCTTTAGTAGTGGATGAAGAAGAGTTTACTTTTCCTACAGTTGCAAATTAATTTTATCCTTAGGTGTCTACGGTGGAGACAACACAAACGACGAAGCACTTAAAAGAGACGACGTTTATTTCTTAACCCTTTCATGGGCGCTGGGAGCGCTGGAAGCGACCGCATCGGACTGAGTGTTTTCTCGTTATAGAGAGTCAGACTTCCAATGATGACGAGCTCAGATAACAGTGCAACCTCCTCTTTCGTCGAATGCGGTTTTAAGACGGTGAACCTGAGAACCTCCTCCTCCTCCTCCTCTTCCTCTCAGTCCTCGACGACTGAGTCTGCTCCTCTTCCGTCATCTCGGTCATTTGACTAAAGAATAGCTCAGATCTTCGTTGTCCATATGAGTCTCCCGATGCAACGCCATCAATGTCTTACATTGCGTCACAGAGACTTTAGGAAGAAACAAAGAATCGAGGATTGAACTAGAAGCGCATTTGCTCGAAAAGTACAAGAAATCAATCAAAGCGACTTCTGGCGAAGGAGTTTTTGCGTCGTTGCCTCCGTCCACTTCGGCATTCATTTCCTCGTAGAAATTAACAGAATTGCCGACAATCGACTCTTTGCTCGTCGACTGTCAGCAGAGTAACAGAGATTGCATCTAACCAACGAGAGCAAAGAAAGAGACGCAAAAACCATCAGCCAGCCCCATCAGAATACAGAGAAGACCTCGGCGAAAATAAATAAGAATTCAGCGAAGGAATACCAGTAGCGATGGGAAGTCTGCACAACACTGTTGCTGCTGCTGCTGCTGTTGTTGTTGTTGCTGCTGCATTTACAACAAGTGCCTCATCTGAACAGGATCGGCGCCTGCTTCTGTCCATTTGGAAAGGCACTTTCTCATTTGTCTTCGAATGACGTAAATTGACTAAGAAACTGTCGCACCTTGGCTAATTACACACCTGATTACCTCAACCGTCCGGCGACCACGCCCCTTCCACTCCAAACGAACGTCGTTGATCTCCCCACCCTCTCTCTTTCCATTCATTTTATCCCATCAACGAAGAGGGCTGCAGCGAAAGGTTTCTCCTCTCTCTCTCTCTCTCTCTCTCTCTCTCTCTCTCTCTCTTACTCTCTCTCTCTCTCTCTCTCTCCACACACGTCACACTATCTCTCTTTTTTTTATCCCATCAACATGTCACTCTCTCTCTCTCTCTCTCTCTCTCTCTCTCTCTCTCTCTCTCTCTCTCTCTCTCTCTCTCTCTCTCTCTCTCTCTCTCTCTCTCTCTCTCTCTCACACACACACACACACAATATCTGTCTCTTTTTCTCCATGTCACTCCCCCTCTCCCCTTGTCTCTTTCTAGCTCTTTTCTCTCTCTCTCTCTCTCTCTCTCTCTCTCTCGCGTTCTCCCATGTAGCGGTTGATATGACTTGCGCGTGGTGCGACTTATATTATCTACAAGAATTCGAATGCCCAGAAAGGCTTCGGTTGCACATAAATAGTACGAATTATCCGTGTAAATATTTCACTGTCACTTCTTAGCATCGTCTCTGTTGTTGTCGCTGTTGCATCTGTTGCATCCGTTGCATCTGTCGTCGCTGTTGCATCTGTTGTATCCGTTGCAGCTGTCGTTGACGCTGTTGCATCTGTTGCTTCTGGAGGTTTCGAGAGCGATGAATAATAAGCGATATGAACAAACGAAGTCTATATGTATCAATTACCATCGTTGCTGTTTGGTCCTATGTCAGCTGAAATCGCTAATCAAACAACTCTCTCTCTCTCTCTCTCTCTCTCTCTCTCTCTCTCTCTCTCTCTCTCTCTTTCTTTCTGCGCCTCGCTTCCATCAATAAAATTAACGAAGCAACGAATACAACTGACGCAAATAGCACTCTTAATTGTCTCACTTTTCCCTCTCACTATGCGTTCTGTTCTTCCTCAAAGTCAAGCTGTCCATCTCAAATCATCTTTACCCTGAATACCGCTTGGCTGCAGTGGCGTAGACAGGATTCCAGAATAGGGGCATTTCGACATGTTACGACCCCAAAAGTCATGAAAGTCTTGACGAACAAAAAGGTCTTTGTCTCGGTACGCGGAAGTTTAGTTACGACTCAAGCAATTTGTCTGCATTACATTTGTAATCTGCACATCCACTGTAGAATAAAAAATTTAATCGGATCCAGGATTTTGGACCACGGGGGTCAAATTTAAGAAATTCAGGCCAAAGCCACCAATACTTAATAACGTTACAGTAGGCCTATACGGGGATATACCTCACATGAAATAATATTGAAATCACTATGAACTCTGGAATTTGTGAAAATAGAACTCTGTGAACATTTTCAATGATTTAATTTTAAGCAAATTTATACTTTTTAAACACTTATATGCAGAACATTGAATAATACAGCAATTATTTATGGGTTTTGGCACTGCTTAATTGTGCATATATACATGTAAGCCTACTACACTAGGCCCTAACTGGAACTTTACGTCTATTCTTCATTTTAGCAAAAGTGTCAACTGCACTATTGAAGTCTAAATTTTCAGAAAATTCCTTTTCAATATTCAGCAATGAAAAGTCCAGTGATGGGCAACTAGCTAAAAAACATTAGTTAAACTATAACTAAATTTAAACTAGAAATAAGTAGTTAAACTTTTAATTGCAGACTAACTTTCTAAAATAGTGAACTAAACTAAAAATGTATTTGAACTTTTTGCAACTAATTTTACAACTATTTCCTAGTTATCAGGTATGTGTTCATGATAACATAGACTATGCTCGTCGCAACCAGTGGCGGTTCCACCGTGTTGATGACTGAGAATGCACCCCCCACCGGCTTTCTGGATGACCTTTTTTGCTTGCCAACCTATTTTCCTGTGAGTTTTTTTGAAATTAGCGAAAAATACTGCGAATGACCTTCGTTTTTTGCTTGTCGGCCTTTTTTGCAAGGTTTATTAACATTTAGTAGGCAAAATACTAACAATGACCTCCTTTTTCTCTCTTTATCTTTTGGGTTTTCTTCATTTTGCATCCCCTACCAACTTCCTAGAAAAAATTTTTCATCCCCCCACCAAGAATTCCTGGAACCACCACTGCTCGCAACATGAACATATCAGTCAATAAACCATTGAAATCATTAATTATTGTCTATTTAATATTTAAGTCTTAGTATTAGACTGCAGGAACACAAGTTTGTCAAGTTTGTTTGGAAAAAATGACCCAGAGAAGAATAGATTGAAAAGGGACTGTTATTAAGAATTTGGGACACCAACTAAAAAGTTTTAGTTAAACAATTTTGTTATTAGCTAAAAAATTAAGTTAAACTAGCATTTTAACTAAACTATTTATATTTAATTACACTATGAAGATAACTAAAAAGTTTAGTTACACTTTTAATTAGTAACTAATTAGTTGACGAGTTGCCCATCACTGGGATACAATTCCCTTTTTCAGCCTTTTCGGCAAAGTTTATCAATTTTTTCTTCTATTTTCAACTCCTTCCCACCAACTTTCAATGAATTCATTTCATCCCCCACCAAGAAATCCTGTCATTGTCACGATTGAGTAGCTTTGTGTTTGCCCAAATACCTGTGCCTAAGACGAAGAAAATTCTGGGGTTGGCCCTCGGAAAAATAGGTAAACGGACTGTTTTTCATCAGATCCAAATAGAAATTTGATTTGCTGGAAGTAAGAGGGAATCTTTTGCCTCTAAATGACTGCAGGATTCAAATCCAATGTTGATAATCACAACGCTATAAGACTATGGTTAAAGTAGCCTACATAGTCTGCTATTTGGAAAGTATTTCACTACTATGAAACTATTGAAAGTTTCGATTTATAAAAGTCCAGACAATTTACAATGAAATACTATACAATAAAAGTATATCCTTGATCAAGTCCATATATTTTGAAACGGTGTAGCGGTAAACGTTAAAGCAGAGTCGCGGGTTCGAATCCCAACCTGATCAGGTGACCTTGGACAAGTTGTTCACTCTTCAACTGCTTGCGAGAAGACAGTTGAAACCCATCTCATCCCTCCCCCATGATCGGATGGACCTGACTTAGAGCGGAGGCAGAGAACTAATCATGATCATTATAGTCGTTGTCGCTGTCGTCGCCGTCATCATTCTTAGTCGTTTGCTGGACTGGGCACAGAAAAATATGCAGAGAAAACTATTAGAATGCGGGTCGTCGCCTCTGGAAGAGCAAAGCAAGAAGTTTTTAAAAAATAGACAGAGATTCTTGAAACAGTCGCTTTTAGCGGCCTCCTCAATGGATGTGAAACATGAGCTAATGCAAAGGATCTGGAAAATATTATACTTTTGAAGGAAAATGCTATAGAAAAACATTTATGATCATATGGATCCAGATGGACAGCCATAAGTAACTACGTAAGAATCCCGGCGGAAGGAATTCCTGATGCAAAAGGTGAAACAGGAAGCTCTGTATCTTTGAACACATTAGCCGGATGAAGGATAACAGAAAGATTAAGACTATAATAATGCTTGGAATAATAGAATAATGGATGACTCCAACACGAGAGGACGGCCACACGAAGAATGGTGTGATGATATAAGTGATTGGTGTAGCAGCAATCAACAAGAGTTAATTAAGTCTCGTTGCTCTAAAGTTCTAAACGAAAAAGAATGGAAGCAATCTGGAAACATGGCATCAGATCTCACCCAATGAGCGCTGCGCTGATGATAGCAGTGATGATCATTCTGCACAACGCTGGTTGTCTTAGTATGGAAACCAACAGTCGCAGATATAAAATACACAATCAAGATAGATAGGCGCTGGTCTATGACATGTAAACGATGAATTCAATGTCGCGATTGCTCTGTGTTTGTCTTATAGAACTGGTGTGGTTAAATGAAATTTAGAACATCGATAACTCTGCTTTTCTTCAACATGAACCAACCAAACTCCTTGACAACTCTGTCACAATTTCCCCTATCTCTCTTTCTCTCTGTCTTTCTGTCTGTCTCTCTGTGTTTGCTTGCCTGTCTCTTTGTCTGTCTCTCTCGTCTTCCACACTCACTCCCTCACCGTCAGCGGTCATATTTGTTTATCTTATCGCCTGTCTATGAGTGTCTTCCTTTGAATTCATTAAAAGACTTCATGACAAATATTTTGCATCTGGATCTATCGGAGATGACATTGAATACTTCAATCTTAAAACAATAATAAAGAACATGGAATTAGTCACTAGGATAGCTTCTACTGAAAACGATTTCTTCAATTGGGTTACTTAATCGATCAAGCAAACAAGCAAGCAAATCTCGACAATCTTAACCATAACAATAGTTGTCTATGCCATAGAATCTATGCCATTCTGTGGCATCAATTGCTTTTACGCGAAATTTCTTTAAATAATTCCGCATATAATCACTAAAGATGAAAAGCTCCAGAGTAATCACCCGAAATATTGCTAAAGGTCCTGATTTCTAGTAAAACAGTGTCACGTGATTATGATACAGTCTTAAATATGATTTGTCATGTGAAATCTATCATATACTCCTAGCAGAAGTGTGTTATATACATGTACAATTGCACATACTGTAGGCCTATATATAGACAATATAGTTCTGATGCAGAGGTTCCCAAACATTTTGGAATCTCGGCCCACTTCAGCGATTTTGTAAGGTGCTGCGATCCTAATTATAGCATGTAATATAAAAATGCGTTAGGCCATCTGGCGAATGTTAGTTGAAGAGGATCGTCTGAGTTTTTAAAATAAAAGGCAAAACAAAAGCTCTTATTCAATTCGAATGAAAACATGGCAAATATATTACGGCAGAATTATTTATATTTTGCCAAAAAATAAGACAAAAGGAGAGAAAGTGAAATTTCTTGAAAATTATCTTTTTTCAAATTTTGCCAGGTTCATACCTTTGTTACGCGTCTTAAAAACCCTATGAGTATGGCAAAATCGCTTAACCATCATGTCATCATTAAAATTGCCATGTCGAGTTTCAGAGCAAAATGATCATGATACTGCGTAATTGTAAAATAAGATAGGACAGGAGTACCATAGGCCAGGGTTTCCTAAACTTTCCGAACTGCCATCACTGCAAACGTATTGTTAACTGAAATTGGATAAAACACTAATCATTTTGATGTAAGCCATATAAAGAGGATTGCAGGTAAATAAATTTATTAAAACCTGAGCCTACCTGCAACTTTCAAGGCTTGTGACATTGTGGTATTGGTTAGAAAATGACACTTTAGACTCTAATTTCGCGGATTCTCCGCGACCCATTAGACTGAACTCTGCCATCCACTTTTGGGTGGCGACCAACAGTTTGGGAAACGCTGTTCTAATGGCTTAATGACGCACGAGCCACCTGCATCCTTGTTTACCTTAAACCGGTTCCAATGCTCAGATTCTGGTATGACGTTTTTTGACATTCACATTTTAAAGGTCACGCTTATATTCTTCGAGAAGCTCAGCATCCTGTTACCTGTATATTTCTTTCGTAAACATATTTGAATTCAACCGTGTAGACTGCAAACATGGCCACCAAAAAAGTAACAGAGGAGTCAAAGATAAAAGCGCTTCTTCTGACGACTGTTCTTAGTGGATCGAAAGTTCAGCTGCCAGAGTGCTTCATCCTAGACTATACAACCGTTCAGCTAATGGCCAATTGAATACTTATGGCACTCTATAAATCAGTTTTTATAGATTCACAGAGCAATTAACATGAACGTTAAAGGGCGGAAGATAGCAGAGTGGGTTACATGCTGGAGCGTCAGGCTGACGGAGCGGGTTCAAGCCCCGTCACACAGGCAGTAATGCCTTCTAAGCCACTTTAAATCATGTTAAGTTTTTTAGTCTAAAGACAAGACGATAGTCTTTATACCAGTTTCTAGATTCGAACTCACAAATGGCGTTGAAATCATTCAATCCACCGCATTCCATCAGAGTGGCGTATTCTTTTTCAGTCTCCGAACAAATTATTACGATATTTGTCTCAAATACGGAACTTCTCTTATTGGCGAAATAAAATACAGATTTCTTAGAATAAAGTTGGTGGATGACTAATGCATAGGCCTATTGGTGCCTGCCGTGCACAGGTATTTGCGAACGTTTGAAGGCAAACGGTCTCTGACCAGAGCGGTCAAATCGTCCGCGAGTGCTTCTTTCTTGGAATCTGAATATTAAGATTAGCGATCTTTACGTCAGGGAACCTGAGTCCTGAGTTAAGTCCGAACATTCTCGCTAATGCACAGACATATCAACATCTCCTTCTTGTGCTACTGCAGAGGCAAAATTGCTACAGAGATCTGTTGTCTGAATAACTTTGACCTGTCTAAAATGTCCTCATTGTCCTGCTGGCGTTTACGTCACGACGTCACAACTGTGGCGACCCCGGCTCGCGGTCTCGTAAGCTCCCTTCTAGCCTAGCGCGTACTTTGTCCGTTTTACATAAATTAAAACTTTATTAATTAATTAAAATTAGTACAAAATACATTATTATAAACGCTAATTAATTAGATTAAATTATGAACTAACAAGTTTATACAGTTAAGCAATCTTTAATAATAATTAGGAAGTATTTTATAATAATAATAATAATAATAATAATAATAATAATAATAATAATAATAATAATAATAATAATAATAATAATAATAATAATAATAATGCTCTCGCTATCTGTGGCACATGGTCGCCACACAACTGCAACATCATTTCTTAATTCTTGATCCTGTGAGCTTAGATGCGCTGGTAGCGATTTGAAGTCGCCGCGAAGGTAAAGGTATCGGCAGTGTTGTGCAGTTACTTTTCAAAAAGAGTTAGTTACTGATTACTGATTACTTAGCATCAAAAGTAATCTATTACAGTAATCAATTACTCACATCACAAAAGTAATCTATTACTTACTTACTATTACTTCGTAAAAGTAATTAACTACTTTTAAGGATTACTTCAAATAAACTTAGCACAGTTATGGCTGATGGCTTGATTGCATCTATAATGGATGGAAAAAAATTGTCTGAGAATCTTACATGAAAATGGACCTATTCAGTCAACTGAAATCAGCTTTATTCTAATTTATTGCTAAACTTTGAATATTCAAACTAGAGGAAGTTTTTGTTAGCCCGTAACTATACTATAGGAACTATACTGTATTTCACAAACCTGCAAGTGTTCCTTCAAATTAGACGTAGGCCTACTGTTGCACGATGTGCTCACTGCTCAACACTTTATTTAAAGGTTGGCACATCTTACACCTCACACTCATATTCCTTTCATCGCTATTTAACTTTTCAAATAAATCTTTCATATACCATGTATCAAACGCACATTGTCCACCGACCGCCATTGCTATTCAATGAATGATCTCTATGCATTTATGACTCTGACCATGACTATCATAGACATAGTATAGCTTATAAAAAAATAGCTAGACTTCTAGACTGGCCAACCTTGGCCAAGTGCCAAAGTGGTGGTAATTAATATTAAATCTAGATATAATTTGTAAAATGACTATGTAAAATTTGTCTATGGTGTCTGCGTGCGTAGTCCGTTGGTGTTGGAGTAACGCTTTTTAGCGTTACTTTGCGTTACCATTACCCCTTGAAAGTAATCCGTTACTGTAACGCGTTACTTTTCCAAAAAGTAATTAGTTACAGTAATTAACTACTTCTAAAAAGTAATTAATTACAGTAACGCGTTACAGTAACGCAGTAACGCACAACACTGGGTATCGGCCGTGGAAGCATCAGTGCATCTTGTGTAGAAGTTAAGCAACGACACCTCTGGTCAACGGTTCAGGAGTGAAAGAGTCAAGTGAGTCGTCATCAAATAGGTCGTCGATTTAATTGTTTCGACCAGCGCTGGTCGACTGGGTCCTTCGAAGCTGAGTCGTATACGACTGGGTCGAACCGACTCCTTCCTGGTCGTATTCTGTTTAGATTTTACCCGCAAGACAATAGGACATATTTTCAAAATCTGCACGAGAAATATTTGGATACGCTGTCGTTTCTTACAGAGGTTTAAAAGAGAGACGTCTATTCGTTGGATTAATTATAGGTCAATCGGTCAACTTGCTTTGGATCAACTGATGCGATCAATTGTATTATCTGGTGTCAATCGCGTGATGCATCTCCCTCTCATCCAGAAACCCGTCGTTTGCGCATGAAGTGAAAGTGATGATGCCAGAAGCAATGAAAGGCAAATAAGATTCTTTGTATGCCCGGCATTTACTCTCAAGAGTGTAAACTGTAAAGTCTACGAATAGCTTAGTTTCGCTTAACTTATAGGCCTAAAAGGAACGCTTAACGTTAAGCGTAAAAGTTGCTGATGGACAGCTGGAAACAGTGTTTATTCTAGCCACCTTGACATTGGGGGGGGGGAGTTTGAAATGTTTGGAGGAGAAGGTTTGTCTCCCCAAAAAACCCTGACAAGCAAAGAAGGTCGCTCTTATACTTTTTCCATCTCTGGATGTGGTGACAAGCAAAAAAGGTCATCTTCTTTATATTTCTTATCCTTATCCAATGCTCTAACGGGCAAAAATTATCATCCTTATATTTTCCCCTCTCAAAAATAAAACCCCCCACTCGTCACACTTTTGGGGGAAATTTCCATCCCCCAATGCAACATATAGACATTTGGGGGAATTTTAAAACTTTGGGAGGAAATTCTCCACCCCAGAAAAGGCCTAGAATAAACACTGGCTGGAAATCGCTCGGGATTCAGCATTACACCTTAGTCACTAGCTATGATGAAGATGAGTTGATGAAGATGAGTTTAGAAATTCGATGGAGAGGAGACAAAACGACATGTACGGTGACTGTCCGTCGTAGGATGAAAACGGACCTGAATAATGTTTTGCCGGAAACGTATTTCAACAACTAAAAGAATTTTACGTTCTCGAAGCCGATTAATATTATGAGGATGAAATTCTTGGGAATTATATTTAAAATAGGGGAAAATGCAATTGCTGATTTTATAGCGCCTATATGAGTGATTAATTATCTATTTGAAAATGGACCATACGAGCAATAATATTATTGGGGTAGAACGAACACTTCGGACTTTGAGAGGTCAGTACGGTCGCTACTGGTGACCATGTAGCACAGACAGACAGGCAGACAACAGAGAGTCAGAGAGAGAGAGAGAGACAGACAGACAGACAGACAGGCAGACAATAGATCTGGTATTTTAAAACAGAGAAATAACGGAGGAAACAAAGACCGACGCGGTACTATTAATTAATCTGCAGCAGAATAGCTTTTGCGCCCATTAGACGCACTATAATTGTTCCGACATTGATCAGCATATTCTATTCTATTCTATTCTATTCTATTCTATTCTATTCTATTCTATTCTATTCTATTCTATTCTATTCTATTCTATTCTATTCTATTCTATTCTATTCTATTCTATTCTATTCTATTCTA